>VZRH01003764.1:104752-117320 GCA_013397555.1 Urocynchramus pylzowi | reverse complement strand
AACAAAAGGAAAAATAAAAAAAAAAAAAAAAAAAAAAAAAAAAAAAAAAAGTTGAGGGCTGAAATCAGGCAGATAATTTTCAGCCCAAAAGAGCAGTTATCAGCACACAGAGATATAGATAATTGTAGAAGTCTCCATTTACACTGCAATATGATGTCCCACCATAGTACAAAAAAAGAAATTATATAAGTATAATTTTTACCATAAGAAGCTATCAGCTGCAGTAAATGATTACACCAGTTAGAAGAGTCTTAAAGATTCATTTTAACTTCATCTCCTCACTAGTCTCCCTGGGATTTTTTGCTTTGTTATTCTTTCAAGTAAGTGTAAACTGGGGGTTTTGCCTTTTACAGACCCAATGTTCAACTCCATTTTTGTATCTCTAAAAAACAGCAATTTCTGATTTAAATGGCTCTGAGCAGGCATTCATAATTGAATTCCACTACAATTTTTGAATAAAACCACAGATAGGCTGTTTGTTTTTTCAGGCTAAAATTAGTTACAGCCACCGATACAAATGGTCTGCATTCATGCAGGTTTGTGTAGTGGGCTGCCCACAGCACCAGCATGGTGCCAGATACAAACTTAAACTAGTAATTTGGAAGGATTTCAACATCAGCCTTCCCAATTTCCCTGTCTAGGGGCCTTTTGAGTAATTAAAGATTACCCAGCTCTTGCTGTATGCCACCAATGCATTAGCTAGGGTCAACACCAAGCTTTGGAATAGTGTGGCTACCTGTCTTTAGTCCCAGTCTTCCATAAGCTGTGAAAGAGTGACAGAGCTGGTGGTAGGGAAGAAGCAGTTGTCCCTTGCAGGTGCCACAGGAGAGGTTTTGCAGCAGCTTCAGGGGAGGATGACAAACAAACTGGAAAAATGCCAGAGGAACCTATCAGAAAATTTGCAAATTTTTATTGGAAATTCTTCCCTCTGAAAGCAGTTTTCAATGCTACCTTACCAAAATTGAAGGACATCCTAAAGCAAAGTCTGGTACTCCTTGATATCACCATGAGAGATGTGGGCAACTCAGTACAATGTGTGCTTGAGTTTGCAGATATCTCCAGCTGACAGAGACTGAATGCCTGCTGAAGGGTAAGCATTCAAAAATATCTATAATAATAGGGAAAAGGGATCTTAAAAGAATAGAATGAAAGGTTCCAGAAGGTGTAGAGTTATGAAGTTAAGGACCAATAGCAAATCCCTCAAGTGCGAGAGCCCAGTGAGCAAAGGCAGTTTAGACAAAGGTTCCTCAGAAGAATATCTGCAGCCTACAGTAGATCACAAGGTGAACATTAGCATGTTGATGTAAAAAGAAAAATAAAAAACCACTGAAACACATAGTAAAATTATGTGTAAAGCCTTAATTAGTCTTCTGCAGTCCTCAGGAAAAAAAAAATGTTCTTGTTAGAGTACAGCTCAATTCCCACAGAGGTATAAGCTCCTACCTGTTTGGACTTGTGCAGTGAAGAAGGACACACTGACATGACATGAGATGCACTTTCTGTCCAGGGTAGGGGAATATGCCTATTCCTACTTCAGTTCACTGGCAGCTCCCTGCACAGCAGCAGGAGGTTGTCTTGTCTGGCTGCAGGAGAGAATCAGTTGATATGGATAATCAATGCTCAGCTGCCCAATGCTGGAAACATTGGTGCCAGGTAGCAAATAATGTCTAAATAGTCTGTTAACACAAGCCATTAATAACTAACTGGAAAACAGAATCAGCTCATAAATTATTCTTAAGTAGAAATAAGTTTTATTTGAAGCTTCTACAATTTACAAGAGATAATGTGAGCTCTGTTCCCAACCACTTTCCAGACTGGATTTCCACCATTCATAGCCCAGTGTCTTTTGTATTCAGTTTTTTTGAAAGAACCATAAGAAAAAGGTGTTTATGTGAGATAAGACACCAAAAGTCTAAAATGTAAGTGGTTGTCTGCCCTGTAGTGAACACTAAGTGTAGGCTAATTTTCAAAGGCTATAAACTAAATGTTGCATATTGTATGAACTGCTCAGCAGAACCAAATTTATGAAAAAAAAAAAATTGGTGCTGCTAAACCAGTTTTTTTACAGAGTCCTGAGTTGCTCTCTCCTCCCCTTTCAAATACATGTAGCTCCTGAAGCTAAGACACCAAGAGGCATTTGCCTTTGTTAAATCCCAAAGTGTCATGTGGTACAGTATGTAAACCTGGATATACAAGATACCTGAGAGCAAATTGTGAACACTAACTCAGGGAAATACCACAGTATATTAAATTCATGTGATGGGATAGTAGAGAAATTTAATGAGCTTCTACTGGAAGCATAGGAACCCTTTTAATCCTGGGTTAAGTAAATGTCCTGTTCTGCCATGTACCTCACCCAGCAGCCACAGACTGGAGAGAGGCAGTAGCAAACACATCACAGGCAGGTACAATTAATCTTGCTTTAAGTAGCTATGAAGCAAAATGCCAAAGAGAACATTCCTTCCTAGCCCTAAACATATTTGTATAACTTTTAAGACTTTAAAACACCTGAAATCCAGAAACTGTAGTAATAGGGAAACATTCCTGGTATGACAGTTTTTAAGCGTTTAATATTATGCGAAGATGACAACATTCTAGAATTATTTTTACAAGTATGTAGAGGTGATTACCACTTACTTAAGTCTACAGAATTTTTCCACAATGGGATCTTTGGCTGAGAAAATCAATTCCAAAGTCCAAAGTTTGTGACAAGCCATTAAACAAAACTGTGCAATGTTACTGTGAGACTGGTGACTGGTGTTGGCATTAGGATCATCAATGATAAATCCATCTTTAACATGTTTAAAAACCCTTAAAGAAAGCAGATCAATTATTATTTTTCAACTCTTTGTATGAAAATTAATATTTCTACAGAGAAAATTTTTTGTTGATTTATAATTTATTTCAACTGGTAAAATCCCTTAGGTACAAAAATGTAAATATTTACCTAGCCAAAAGTGCTTTTACTAAGTCTCTCTTCAGGGAAAAAAAAAGGAGAAAAAAAACCCAGCTATTGTTTGTTACATAAAAATAGGAAGCACAGTGGAATATTCAACAAACTGGTTTCAAACACCCCAGTGCAGCCCAGTTAGCATAAAAACTTTAGTTAGGAGCTGCCAGGAGATATTTCATTGCATTTGTGTGACATTCTTTAACTGGTTTTCATACATTCCAGTTTCATATAAATATATCCATGTAGAGCTAATGCTGTGGTAAAAGTAAATGTTTGAGACTCTGCAAAGATTAAAGGGGTACCGTTAACCTCACTCTTGCCTTTAGCTGGAATATTTCCTGATTTTTTTTTTTGAAGCTTTAATGTATATTTTTTTTCTATAATTTAAAAGCAAAAATAATATAAATGGCTCTTTTTCTGGCAATTCATTGTCATTTGAATGCTAGAAGCCACAAACATATTACTGGAACTGAGTAGCCATGACATTGTGATACTGAGAGTCTTAAAATAAAAGAGAAAAGAATAAAATTACCCCTTGAACCTCATTTCAATTCAAAAGAGAAAAAAAAATCCTGGGCTTGTTAACATAAATATTATGTGCAAATATGCATAAGACAACAGCCCCTTGGTAACATTTTTCCCACAGGAGGGAATTCCTGCAAAATTGTAGGCTATGTGCAGATACTTTATTTTCTAAACAAAAATTGCATTATGCCAAAAGACATATACATTTCAACCACTATTAGGGTGTAATTAAATTATGTTAGTTATCTTTGTTTGTAATACAAGGAACAAGATTTCTGTTGAAAGCACAAGGCGCTCCTAGGTTAATATCCTTTCATCTCACTAAGTGTCACACTGTAGGTGGTCTGCAGTGCTTTCTTTATACAGAACTTTTCACAGGATTTGCTTAATTCAATGCTACTTTTTAGCTTTTGGGTCAAGTGAAAAAAATAGCAGGAAAGCCACAAGAGGACAAATTCCCCTTTCACTTAGCCCATGTAAATCCTGTTGAATGGGGAAAGCAGGACAAAGGCTGAATACTGTGCCTTTGACATAAGGAGAAATACAAATATTTCATGAACAGGGCAACAAATGTCTTTGAAAGTTGCAACAAAGTAACAGTTTCTGTAAAACTGCAGAGCCCATTATTTCTTATTCATTGAAAACATATGTTGATGCTGTTGCATATCAGAAACAATCAGAAGTCATTTGATTTCTTATTTCTGAGACGAAAACAGTAGCTTACTTTTTAATACATAACCAATTGTTACAAAACATCTGGTGAGCTGTACCTTTCATAGTTTATAGACAAATTCTTGCTTTAAAGGCAAATTGGAAAATCTTATGCTTTCTTTTCCCTATAAATGCAGTATTTCCTCAGCCCCAGTAGAACTCCTTTGCCTTGCTTGCTCACTATTTCCATGCTGCTGGTGGACATGGATATTGTACATAAGTCTTCAAAAAGAAAAAAAAAAAATAGATTTTCTAGGACAAACTCTTCCTCTCCCACTCTTCACTTCCCACCTCCCTGTTTCTCTTGCACCTCTTTGTGCAACATTTTGCTGCCTCAGTTCGTTGCCCAGGATGCCACACAGCAGAGTTGACAGCTTGCACTGCACAACTATAAGCACAAAGTCTTCCATGCATTATGAAGAAAACTAATGCCATGCCAAACACTTCCAGTGTAAAATGTGAAACTGCTTTTATTTAAGGAGGAGCCACTAAGTTTTATATACTCAGAGGACATAAATGCTAAGAAATGTTATCCAGGTCTCTCTTACTGTATTAAATGTTGGAAAGCTTTCTACAATATTGGATTTAGTTCATAAATCTCATTCCTGAGCCAAGGATTCTCATATCAGATGACACTAACATGATTTCAAAATTCACCTGCTGACTCTCTGACACACAGAATTTGAACTTCCCAGAGGTTTTTACAATGAACTGAGGTGTGCTGAAGTAGCAGCCTCCAAACATACAGAGCAACATGTTTAATTGCTAATAATGTAAGTAAACTAGGTTATCAAGAAATAATCCAAGACACCCAGATGAGTTTTTGTAAAGACCAAGGCCAAAAGTGCCAGGAGGTTTGAAATGTCAGGTCCCTCCCGGTGAGAGGAGCTGCCATTGCAGGTCACTGCAGCAGTGCTGGGTCACCTCATCAAAAGCAGCACACAGACAGCAAGGGAGAGAACACACTCTGTACTTCATCAGTCTGACAGATAACCCAGAAAAGAGTAGGGATAGCAAATCCACAAAGAGAAAAGTCTGGGCTCATTGATCATCCAGTAGCAGAAGGAAAAAAATTCTGAGGAAAGATGTTAAAAATTATTCCTAAGCAGGAAAGTGCAAGTGGCACCAAATCCATGTTTAGCTGTAATATGAACAACAACCAGAGGATGTGGTTTTAGCAAAGACAGACGTTACACAGAAGGATGAGGCAACAATTGTCTAAATACAGCAGAAGGACTCACGGTTCCCGAAGGCCCACCATTCCCCAAGCTGCACCATAATCCAAAGCTTCAGCAACCACCTCAGATATGTCAGAAAGACAATTTGCCCTTGGAACCATCTGAAACAGGTATACATGAAGCAAGAGTAATTACAGATGGGAACCCATGGATATACCACATCTCATAAAAATATGCATAGATTTGTGGTTTGCAGAAATATGTGTTTGATATATTTGAATGCAAAAACAAGGAAAATTTTTTAAAAAACAGGATATAACGTTATAGGTATCTTAATGTGAGAGGGAGAAGAACTTGGAAGAGATGGTTCATCAGAGAAGGAAAAGATTCAACAGATGACGCCAAGGAGGGCCAAGTGTTTCATGCCTGGTTGATATTTGTTGTCATAAAATGACAACCAGTACAACTACAAAAACAAAATTTTAAAAAAAATATTAAAATAAGGAATGGAAAGTATTCAGGTAAATTGTAAATCAATGGGCCTTGTGAAACTTACCAAGACATGTCGGGAAAATTGGTTCATACAAATCCTGAAACATCAGCTATCTTTGGAAAGATGTAGAGGACTGGTGAAACAGCAGGACACTAGAAAAGGACAAATGAGATGCTTATTCTTCAAACAGATGTAAAAAAGAACCTGGGCAAAAATAGGCTGGTTCAACTTTTAAGTCCCCTTGCAGTAATGGAACAAATAATTTCCTTAAAATACACCAAAGAAAGAAAAAAGAGTTAAAAAAAATAAGAGAACATGGTTGCAGCAAGTGTATTTGGAAACTTCCATTTCATCAAAACTGATCTAGCTTCCTGCAAGAACTGGCAAAACTATTTTGTGGATGAGGGAAGGACCATGGGGAAAGACAAATAGTAAATATCATACAGCATAACATTAGTTAATATATAGTTTGACCTTAGTAAAGTTTTTGACACTGCTTATTATGACATTCTCATAATTAAGCTCAGAACTTTTTTACTTGCTATAGTTCACAACCAGATGCAGAATCAGACGCAGGGCAATTTTTGGTGGCTCACTGTCAAAAAAAAAGGTGTCCACTATTATCATATATCTTCCTGAACTACTTGTGTGATGGAGTAAACATACATTGCTATATACATATACACAGACAACAAAGAGATACATTGGTATATTAATATGTATCTTTTGTATCTGAATCAGCTGGTGGTAACAACAGTTGGGAAAAGTCAGAAACTCAATTAGGGATGAATCTATAGTCCAGAATGATCTTTTCAGAAACTCAGCACAGATTGCAAATATCAGCATGAGAATAAATAAGCTTTATAGGTAGGTAGAAATAACCAACTACATAAGTACAAATAGAGAATGAAAGGAAAGGATGGTTACGGGAAATTTAAAGCAGTGCATAAGTCACCACTCTGAATTTCTACCAAATCCCA
The DNA here is from genome assembly GCA_013397555.1 of Urocynchramus pylzowi. Taxonomy (NCBI): domain Eukaryota; kingdom Metazoa; phylum Chordata; class Aves; order Passeriformes; family Fringillidae; genus Urocynchramus; species Urocynchramus pylzowi. The sequence goes on along the minus strand of VZRH01003764.1, from coordinate 110,480 downwards.
AACCTCATACTGGCTGAAGGGGTCACTCTAAGGCATCTGAAGTCATTCTCCCACACTTCTTGGCATTGGAAAGGCCAAGGGGAGTCTGAGCTTATGTCCAGATTGGGGAATCACATTTCAAGGAAAATAGGAGCTTTCGGTTAGATTGTGATTGGAGTTCTGTCCACAAAAGTGGAAGAATTTGTGCTACTTTTTCTGAGGGAGAGCATGATGCATCATAAATTTCCACACAGATCCTTAATAGATACAGATCCTTAATAGATGTTACAGATCCTTAATAGATACAATAGATTACTTTGAAAGTTTGCATTATCCTATCACTGGAATTACTCAACTTGTGGAAGAAATATCTGCAGGAAAGAATTAAGTGAGTTAGTGCTGACTTTGAACAAGGGAATGGACTAGCTGATTTGCTGACATCTTCTACAATCTCACTGCCTGGGATTTTGTATCAGGGTTTGACAGTAGCTATTTGCATGGAATTTGTATCTTCTGCTTTATCTGTGAGTATTTGATCTCACCCAACTGTTGATTGGCCCATTTCTTGGCATTTTTAACTCTGGTACATCTGTATAGGATGGAGACAATGTTATGGGGTCCCTTGTTCATGGAATAATTACATCTTTTCTGACTTTTTCAACCCTTTCCAAAAGAAGTTTGAAAAACAAAGTATGGAATCTAAAACATCCCCTGCAGGGCTTGGGAACAACTGTCTGGTGCTCAGGCTTCCCAAAGGAAGGCAGACTGATTGTCTGATGTGCCATGAGAGTGGTTGGTGGCTCCTCAGTCAGCACTTGCTGGTGTCCTGTTTCCCTCTCACCTCCTTGCTGGTGTTTGTCCACCATCTCCATTCCTGCCCAACAAGCAATGAGTGTCTCTGGGGTGAAACTGCCTTTTCTTCTCTTTGTTCACACACTTGCTATCAGGCTCCTGAGAGAAATCCCCAGGCACTACAATTAATTCATTATTGCTGGTGGTAGTGCTATTAAAATTTGCTGTTTACAATTACTCACATGTAGTAATTACATGCATTCTTATTTTCCATTTGTTCAAAATATACATTGGGAGAGAGAGAGACAACGTTTAATCTCTTCTAAATAACTGATTTGCAAGGTTATTTCAGATTTTCAGATATGAAATGTTGTGTTCCTTCTACATGAAGTACAACATTCATTTGGGGAAGGCAGAGATAAAGGAGGGGATAAGGCTTATGTCATTTGTTGTCTTTCTTTAGTCTTCAGTGAACTCTTGTAGGGAAATATTACTCTACTTGTTATTCTTATAGCAGACAGATATTAATTCCTATCTTGCATCCACCTGCTTATCTACCACATTACAGAGGGGTCCTGCCCACATTTAATCTACTGGTTAAATGCCAGTTTAATTCTTCTATGCTGTAGGCCACAAGAAATGTGTTCAAAGGACAGCCCCTCATATACACACCACAGTATAAACATTTTAATGAAAGAGAATTTTTTGTAGGAGGGGAAAAAAGTTCCTTCGCTTTGAAAATAATGAATAAGCTCTTGCTGAAATGAACCTTTTATGTATACCTTTATGTTTCTGATCTGGCAGCTTTGAAGAGCTGATATCATCAGTTTTAGAACCTGGAGTCTGGCCACTATTCTCTGAAACATACTTTACAATGGAAAAGACCATTTGCAAGCAAGTAAAACAATACAGAGAAAAAAAAAACAGGTCCTTTTTAAAACTTGCAGGTTTTTTTATTCCTTCACAACCTTTCTGCCTGACACTAAATATTCTGTGTCTCTTGTTTACCATACCACTGCCCCACTACTCTCCTGCTTCATTAGGATACTAGAGCTACTGATGGCAGAGTTTAACTGGAATTTTAATTTCCATTGGAAGGTGTTTGTGTAAGTCCCACTGTTGTTCTTGTTGTTCTTGACAGAGCTTACACTGCACCTGCCCAAGAAAGTACGTATTTCTTCAGTTCCTCTAGCAGACAAGAAAAAAAGCACGCTGGTGCTTAAGTTTGACTGCATTAAAACCAAAAGAAAATTCATGTGAGGGATTCAATAGAGATGAGAAACTTGCTCTAACAGCACTCATCATGCACATTACATTTCTTACAGGAGTTACCCCAGCTCGTAAATTTAACTCTTTCTATGGACAGAGGAGCTGAGGCAGAGGCCACAAGGCTTAGCAAGCCTCAGAGGTTGAACACTGACCCCAGCAGAGCCAAGGCAGTGCTTTTGAATCACTTCCTCCCTTGGCCCATGCAGTGTACTTACCCAAGGCTGCAGTGAGAGCTGGAGTCAGGATTAAGGTGCATCATGTTTCTGCACACAGGCTGAAAGCCATGACTTACTACATGGACTTGGGGGGCAGCTTTCCAGACTTGGAGCCACACTGCCCTCCAGCCCACCACTTGCCCTGGCAGTCCCTGCTGGTCCCTGGCTGGTTGAAAAGAGTCAGCCTGACCCTTCACCTGCAGATCCCCAGTGCTCCTCCTCCTGTGAGAGCTCACCCTCCACTGCCACAGAGCTCCAGGGCACCTGTCATTCCAAAACTGCTCCAGGTGAAACTGGGATCTTTAAACATAAAACCAGGTTTAAACCATCCAAAAATGCACCACAAACTGAACTGCCACACAGGTTTAAACCACCCAAGTGTTAATAGTTGATTTTCTTTAATGAAAAATTCAGAATCAATTTCCTTCTCTTTTTATAATCATTTCATGGGTTTCCAAAAGAGCAGAATGTGTATCAAAATATGCTGTGGATGGTCTCGTAACAGGAACTCATTTTGAGGGTCCTGAGCTCTGAAAGGCACAGATCCTTTTCTGTACATAATGGTCAGACATGTTGTGGGTCTTTTTGCTTCCAAAAGTAACGTTTAACTCTTCAGTAGAGCAAACAGGAGACAAAAATTGGATGAGATGTCTGTAAGTAAAATCACAAAAGGATGAATAAAGACTTCTGAGGTAATCCAAGGACACACTAACTACTCCAGCAAACCACTTTCTTCAGTGAGCCTCAAAGGCCCTGGGACATGGACTGTCCAGCTCTGCTGACGAGCTGAAGAGTCCTGAAGGACTCCTCTGCTTTCCACTGGAGCTTGTGAAAGTGGAGGGTCAGGCAGTCTGGAGCACAGCTCTTCTGAGCTGACACTCTGGTTATCCCACTCTCAGCCTTCCTCCCACTTACACCAAGGGGGAGGGAGCAGCAGGCAGAGGTGGCTTCATAAATTCCATAGATCATAGCCACCATAAATAACCTCTTGATTTGTAATTAAAAGCAGCATCTAGCCTGAGGCAGTAGGGTATCCTTGAGTTTCAGGCCTAGAGGGATTGTTTTGTCTGACCAAAATGTGAAGACAATTACTAACACTCTATATGGAGTTTAGAGTTGTATGTTAAAGCAGTACAGGATTTAAAAAAATATAAAATCTAAAATCCTAAGGCATCAATGTAACCCCCTCCAGCTTGCAACTAGTTGGGGATTTTTCCTTCCACCTCCCATGGGTAGTTCATAGCAGGGACACTTTGGCTCTGCTGAGCTCCTGCACACAGCCTGCATTGCTCTTTGTGGGAGGATTTTGGCCTTTACTGGTTTGCTACATGCAACTCTACTTAGGGTGGCTGACAGTATCCAAGCAAGAAATAAAATGTCCTGTGGTGCATCAAAGTCTGCTGGGCAACCACCAGTGTTTTGCTTCAGCCAAAATTCAATGCTATTAGTTCATTTATTTGAAGATCCCTTCTGCATCTTCATGTGAGAACAAATTATCCTCTCAATTGCAGTAATGTAGATCATGACATTAATAGATAAGCAGTGAACAACATGATGTGGTTCCTGTTGTTATGGCAATCTTGCTGGCCATTCTTAGACCTTGGACTGACTCCCTGTGTCTCTGGTCCCTGCAAAGAAGCAAAGCAGAGCAGCCCAAAAGGCAGAGCAGCCCAAAAGGCAGAGCAGCCCAAAAGGCAGCCCTTAAAAGCAGGGCCTAGGTAGGTGCAGTCCTCCCCACAAACACAGTCTAAGAAACCATGGTCAGATTCTCAAGCAGAGAAGACATATCTGAAACACTGGAAGGATCTGCACAAAAGCCCATGACAAGCTGAGCTGTCTTAAAACATTTGCTGTGGTTTTCCAAAAAAAAGAAGTTTAAAAAGTCATTTAAAATTTAAAATTCTGGTTATTGGGGTTTTGATTCCATTGTTCCATTTGCCTCACTCAAACACTTTCTTCTCCAAATCTCAAATAAAATTGCTTTTCATTTAATAATACTTACTTATTTTCTTTTTTTTTTTTTTTTCTGAGCATAAGTCTGCTCTTTTTACACTTGCTTTACAAGGCAAATTTGGCATGCATTTTGGTTGCATATCCTGATGTCAGCTTATTGAAGGCAGGTGCACTCTTTAATATATATGGGCACAGGGACCCCCTTCCAGACTATAAAATAATACTGGGCATGTCCTCATGTGTAATATCTCTAATTTTTTCTATTCATAAACCTAAAAATATGAGCTGTTCTTTTGCCTATACACATTACAAGTGAGTGTGAAGAGGCAGGTATCATATTTCTACATTACACAAGGATGGTGTTAAAATTACTCCATTAACATTTTTTGTCTGTCATATGGTCAGTAATGTGCAAAGGAAATGATGATGTGATGTTGCACTTTCATTTCTAACAAAACAATCATGACAGAAAATGCTCCCTGGCAAAGCAGCTCAGCTAGCCCAACTGCCATCCTTTTCCTTAATCTGAAAAGAGGTGATCCAGCATGCTGTCAAACAAAAATCCTTCCCTTTTTATTTAGCATTCTTATGGAATTAATAACATACAATGGGGAGTAAAGAAGAAAAATTATTCAGTCTGTAATGAAAAAAACATCATCCACATGATGCCATTTTCAGAGATCTGTTATTTGGTGTAGTTTTTATTTTGATAGATCTTCATGCAAAATGAGATGACCTGTGAATGGTAGAAGAACACGTTTTTTACTTTTTAAAAGTCAATTTCATTCCATTTTCTTGTGTTCATTCACACATTTCTAAAGGCCAAATCTATGCAGGCAGCAATCCATTTAGCTGACATTGTGGCTGTGCCCTGTGCCAGTCCATCTCCTGGTTACCTGGACCTGCTGGAACATGGAGTTTTTTGTCTCTGAGGCACCTGCTCATGTTCTTCTCTGTTAAAAAAGCAATATTTAAGGATAATGGAAAGAAGCTCCATGTAGGGCTCATCTCAGCATGAGATCAGGTTGCAACTGGAAATAAGTGCCTCAAGGTCAGATATGTCTGAAGATATTCAGCAACATCTTTTTCACTGATTCTCAGAGCATCTAAATACTTATGTGAGCCTGTAAGGGCCCCATCACCACTAACTGAAAAAGGCCAGGGGCACAACCTTGGGCACCACAACTCAAGTTTTCCAATTGGCTAAATTTTTAGTAAAGTCTCTGATATGGATCCAGCCTGTGCCACCTAGCTGTCCCTAAAAATACCCCGCATTTGGGAGTGAATGCAAGTCAGGAGCCATATCCAGGAGGAAGCAGGAGAGCAGTTCTCATGGCATGGAGGAGAAGAGAGCAGAAAAACATCTGTGCCTGCCCTTTGGTGACAGGTATTCTCAGGCCAAGAGGAGGGCAGCCTGAGGAATTCAGCAGGTGTATTCAAAAGTGGATTCAGTACACAATATTTGTGTTTAAACCCCCCAATATTTGGGGTTTTGATTCTTTTTTTTTTTTTTTTTTTTA
>VZRH01003764.1:55634-104734 GCA_013397555.1 Urocynchramus pylzowi | reverse complement strand
CCCATATTTTGGGTTTTTTGTTTTTTTTTTTTTTTTTTTTTTTTTTTTTTAACTGAAGATATGTTTGAGAGCTAGTGGATGTGATTGACCAATAAATCCCAACAGTGGAATAAATCTCAGAGGAGATGGGCAAGGGCAATGTGCCCATGAAGCCCAGAGAACATAATGCAGTTGACTTTATCTCAACACAAAGGAGGCCAGAGGGGATCTTTTTCTTCAACAAGTAGCTATCAGCAGTTGAGTGGATCAACCAGTGGTATAAATGTCTCCCTGAGTTATCCAGACCATTATGAGGGGAGTCAGCCCAATGCAGAGCATAAAAACTAAAGGACTAACAAAATAATTTTGAGAACAGTAGGTTTGAAGGGGCTTCAACACACTCATCCTTTCCTAGAAACTGAGGAAGTCCAGAGTCATGACAGTGAGTCGTAAAGTCATAATCATAGAATATCTCAGGCTGGAAGGGATACATAAAAATCATCGACCCCAATTCCCTGCTCCTCACAGAACTACCAGAAACTAAACCATATGATTAGAAGTACTGTCCAGACACTCCTTAAACTCTCTGCCAGGGACTGTCCACCATCTCAATGGAGAACTTTTTTCCTTATGTTCAACTTTCCCCAACACAGCTAGTAGAGCTAGTGAGCCTATTATAGAGACCAGTGATGGGAATCACACTGGTATTGTGCATATCACTGAATTTTGTACTGCAATTGCTGTCATTTGCTAAGTGTGACTTACCTAAGTGTTGTGTTTTCAGAATGTTTTGCATCATTCTATTAAAACAGAAGTCCTGTGTAATATAAAAATAACTAATTTGATATTAAGCATAATTCCCTCCATGTATGGAATATCTAAAAGAGGCTGGTCAGAGAGTATTGGACTCTACCAGGAAGATCACACCTTTTGTTTCAGCAAAGACTGCAACCATGGAGCACAGTCTCTGAATTTTGGGCTTACCTGTATCAGCTGCCAAGATGCAGGCATTCCATAATCCCTAAGTCATACTAAATAGGGACCTGGACTTCTAAGTCCCTATGCACAAATACAAGTCATACCTACAATCTTTAATTCAATAATCTCTCAATTCCAGTCAGTTTGCCTATGATGACACCAATGACGTGATGTCTTCTGGTACAGATGGTAAATACTTTTTACTCATTTAAGAGGTTTATTTTCCCCTTCTCAAAACCAAGCCTGCAGGACAGTGCATTTCTCTTAACTCATGGGTAATGAGGTCAACCCATTATAAAGTTCTGTACTTTTTGAAAAACACAGGACTGCACACAGCAGACCTGCCTTGGATTCCTGCAGGCACCTGATCTGGGCTAAAATTCACATTTGGGCCCAGACATACACCCACTCAGAATGGGCAGGAGATGAACTTGGGCTTTAGTCAGAGCTCAGAACCAGACCAACTCCTTAGTCAAACTTATCTATGTTTGCCATGCCATTACATTGCATCAAAACAAATTAACTTCTGCAGAAGAATTTCATCCCATTTTTCAAAGATTTGAAGATCATGTGGAGATTGAAAACAGGCAAAACAGTATCAAAGAATCACAGAATCATCAAGGTTGGAAGAGATCTTCAAGGTGATCTAGTCCAGTGGTTAACCCAGCACCACCATAATCATCCCTGAAACATATCCCCAGGTGCCACATACAGACACATCTTGGGTGCTTCCAGAGATGGTAAATTCACCACCTCCCTGAGCAATTTATTCCAAAGCCTAACCACTCTTTCAGTGATCTTTCAGTGGCAATATTTTTTTTTCTATTTTCTAATCCAAACCTTCCCTGGGGTAGCATAAGGTCATTTCCTCTCGCCCTTTCACTTGAGACATGTCAGAAGAGACCAACTCCCACATCACTGAAGCCTCCTTTCATGTATTTGTAGATTGCAATGAGATCCCCCCTTGAACTTTCTCTTCTCCAGACCAAACACCCCCAGCTCCCTCAGCTGCTCCTCACAGGCCTTGTGCTCCAGACCCTCCCCCAGCTCCGTTGCCCTTCTCTGGACACGCTCCAGCCCCTCAATGTCTTTCTTGCACTGAGGGGCCCAGAGCTGAGCACAGGATTGGAGCTGTGGCCTCAGCAGTGCTGAGTGCAGGGGGACGGTCACTGCCCTGCTCCTGCTGGCCACACCAGGGCTGAGCCAGGCCAGGATGCCACTGGCCTTCTTGGCCACCTGGGCACATGCTGGCTCAGAACAACCTACTTATCTAGAAAGCAAATGGAAAGAAGTGCTACTGTAGGACAGTAAAACTTGAGGAGTGCAGCCGTGAGGCATCAGCTTGCTTCCCTACCACAACACTTTTGCTTTTACAACAACTTGCATGCTGTACAGCTCATGTGCACTCTTCTGATAAACCCTTGATGATATCAACTGTCAAACAAGCTTCTTAAAAGAACCATGCAGCTCAGCATTTGTTCTTCCATTTTAAGCTGCGGCTTTCCTGCTTGCGCATCTAATACATGCAGGGAACACCACTAGATTTCATCCCCTGCTTCATTACTATCACATCACAAGAGTCTTAAGGGAATGTTCTACTCTAAATCTGTTATACCCATCTTTATTTTTTGTCTTCTTTTCCTTTTCCTTCATTACTTTTTTCCCTGGTAACAGAATAGGTAATGTGCAAACAATTTGTTATGTCCAGTGCTAAAAGTGGTACCGTTCCTCCAGATTAATAAGTATAACAAAAGGAATAGCAAAGATACAGAAATTAGAAATGCTTTTTTTAAACTAGTTATCTGAGGCTGACCAAATCAAGAATGGAAAACTTCTTGCTGTGTGCATGTACAACTCATGAGACAGAAGAAGTTGCATCCTTGATGTCTCACCACTGATGCAAAATGCAGAAAATATTTTCTAGACAAGACTCTGTGCTCCGTAGGCATGTTAGAAACTTGAGCTCTAAAATGCTGTGAATTCTTTATTTTAAAATTTGTACTATGCAATAAAATGCATTGAAGTACAATTCTGCTCCAAGAAATTACTGTAGAATCAGCACCTTTTTCACACTTTTTTATCCTTCCCATGCACAAATTCAGAGACCTCTCTTCTTCCAATAGTTATAATGGGAGATTTTTTCTATGTCTTATTCCTTTTATCACTGAAGCAGCCATATTGGTAAGATATATGGTATATATATTGGTAAGATATATTATATATCATTGACAGCATTACAAAGCCAAGCACAAGTTCCCACGGAGTAGGAAGATACAAGTACAAAATGGAGACAATGGATGCCATAACCCAAGTATCTGTAAAGAGAGTTTTGCCTGAGAAACATTTGTCCTGGAGCTGAGGAGGGTCAAGACAACAGGACTAGTTTAGCTTTCATTCCCCTTGTTGAGTTTATAGCTCTGAATATCAGAGAGAGCAGAGAGAGCTTGTCTCTTTGCAGACTAGGTACTTTTTTAATTAGAAATATGTGAGTTACAGTAATAAAAAATGCCAAGAAATCCCTCTAATTATTTTTTCTGATCAAAGCTGAACACTCAAAAATTCATCCTGGGATTCTTTGTCATCAAAACTCTCTCTGCTTCCAGAGGTGATCCCATTTCTGAGCCCAGCAGAAGCTTCAGGCAACAATTTCATGGGCAGCTGACCTGGTGCAACATCTCATTTCCACTTAAAAAAAAAAAAAAAAAGGCATTCCACTCTTACTCTCTGGTCAAACTCCTCCCCTTCTCTTGTTTTAGTTGACTTACTTTCAACCAGGATGCCTGGTTCACAGAAGGGCCTGATGAACCAGCATAAAGTAAACAGCTAGAAGATGACCAGAAGTGATAGAGGAGGGTGGAGGAAGGAGGGACCGTACATTTTCAGCAACAATGAGCTGTAATAACATTCACTACCTCTCAGGGAACCACAGCCTAAATTAGATGTGAAGAACTGGGCAGTGCCTATCTTTTTCCATTGTCTCTAAGGAGATCCTACAGCAGTGACTTGGCTCAGACCTCCAGCTTTTAGACAGCCACCCACAGGTGAGATCCATCCCCTTTAGCAGTACTTGATTTGCCAAGGCAGGGTGGCCTTGCTTTGATTTTATCACGTTTCAGCCAGGGACACCTTTGGGTCCTTTTTAATCTGTACTCAGTAACACCACAGTGATGAAGTAAAGAGAGAAATATAAGCAAATATTTACAGAGAAACTTGAGACTTTAGCCTAATTTTGGAGCACTCTGAGGGCAATGCAGGCATCCCGAGGAGGATACATAGAGTTCTGTGAAGACACTGTGAAGCTGAATCTATTTTCACTTATTTCTATTTTCATTTATATTTTTACAGCAAACTTAATTCCATACATTCAGCAGAGTTGAACAAGATCAGAGAAACAAGTCCATTGTTTCAAAGGTGGAGAAGGCTAGTGTTAGGAATGAAGGTGTGCAGAGTGTGTGGTAGGGTCAGATGTTTGACAGTATTTATGCACTGAAAGCAGGTCAGACAATCTGCAAGAGATGAAAAATTGTCCCTCTGACTGCTCCCTTCAAAACCCTTGGTCTGTGCTCACTGGTCTGATTCCAGTGAGATTTCTATGAAAGTACAGTTGGAAAATAAAGCAATGAAACACAGTACCTTTGCAACTACACATTTGCATTACAGACTTGGATTTTTAAAGAGGCAGGAAAAAAACAAGAGCTGCATGTCAAACCTGCACCTCTTGAGGCTGTCTCAGCATAATTGCCTCTAACTTGCTGAGCATCTTGGGACTCATAAAAAGATGTTCAAAGCATTTTTATACTAACATATCAGTGGATCAACTAAAAGACCAGCATGTCATGCATGGAATGAAAAATACCAAGAGTTAAAATATGAAAGCAATGAGTTCAAGTGAGCAAAACCAGAAAAGAATAGGTTTTAGGAAACAGAATCTTGGAAAAATCAGTCTTTTTTTTCTCTATGATCCTAGTTAGACTGACATTTTGGAGGGATTGCCAGATACTGCATGGCTAGTGGTTTGTCCTGGAAAGCTTTGTGTGATATTTTTTGTGACTTTCATACAAAAGGTATTTGCAGACCACTGACTAAAAAATCTCCTGTGCTGTTGAAGATAGTCCCAAGGTTCCACAATTCAGGTTGCATATGCAAAAATATTTGTGATTACCTGAATCACAGAGGACCATTCTTTATTGAGACTATTTCATTTGTTGCTAATAAACCATTGATACTGTTGAACACTGAAAATATCTTTACCTTTTAAGCACAAGCTTTTAAAGGAACCATTCAGAACATGCTTTGGTAAGAGAAATTATTCTTGGGTTTTCTCCAACCATTCTTGCTAACGTGCTAAGTTCTTCCATCCATTAGCTTGGGAATAGGCAACACACTTTAATCTAGAAGGTGGTTTCCTGTCCCTTCATTATCTGGTTCTTTAGCAAATCTTTCTGTGTTAAACTTCATTTTTATTACTAACTGAATACATTAGGACTTAAAAATTTTGCACAGCCAAAGTAGGTGTGGTACTATTTATAAATCAAGGGCAAGTTATGCAGTTTTCATAAGGTGGTTTATATTGCATATTTGAAATCTGGAGGTGTTTCAGGAATGTATCATAAAACCACCTTCCATAAACTGTCTCTCAGGAAACAGTAATGATAACAGAGGCAGACAGATCTCACTTTAAACAAGTTACCTTGTACTCTTGATATACTGAATTTCTGGAATTTTTTTTACCAGATTGAAAATCTTTCCAACTTTTTGAAGTCTTATCAGGTAAGTTTTCAGAAGATTCACTTTACTGCTAAGATTTCCAAACCCTCACTAATGTTGAGGCTATATAGCTGTATAAATCTTGCCTCATAAATCGTACAGATTTATGAAAATCCTAATTGTATACCATGCATAAAAGTAAAAACAATTCTATATATAAAATAATAAATGTACACATACTAATTAAGCTTCCAAATCCCAAAATGGTGAACTTATGTATGCCAGAAAAAGATTTGACATCTGTGCAGTTTACTAAATGTGAACTCCAACTTTTCTGGATTTTACCTTATTATTTTCACAGAAAAAATGTGTGCAAAGCTTTGTGTCTGACAATGTGGGTGTCAGAAGCCTGAAAAGGGTGAAACAAATTGGAAAAGTAGAGTGAAAATATATAAAAACCTGTAAAATTACTATGTTCCCTGGCTGTAGGCAAGAGCTATATTTAGATCTGGTGACCATAATGGGATATTGGTTAGAAGATGAAGGACAAATTTCAATACATGTTCATTACTTTAAAGAAATTACACGTTGGAGTAAGTCTTTTATATTGAAAAATTACAGTAGTTAAAAAAAAAAAAAAAGGAAAAGAAAATAATGTCTTTAGCACTGAAGGTAGTTTACCTAGCCTATATCCTCCTGTGTTCATTTTGCTGCTGTTGGATATAACTGTGTAAATAAGGAATGCCTTTCACAGCCAAGATTCTCCATTTTTTCTATCCTTCAGTGAAGTCAGTTCACAACATCATGACCAGTTCTTGTGTGAAGAAGCCCTGGGAGAGTGAGTTCTATTTTATTTAACTATACTGAAATATTTTTTCTTGCATGTTAAATACCCAAGGTCTAATAAAACCTATTTACCATCTGACATTTATCTCACTTGGGGTTTTTTTGGTGGGAGGCCTTGACAGCCCAGAGGAATAGCTAGGATACCACAGATAAAACACAGATATTGATTGTTCATAAAGGAGCATTTCTTACAACTGTTTCCTAAGTATTTGAGTTTTATGCATGTTAATTGAAACACAGCACACAGATAAAGTACAAACTAATTTTATTCCTTTACACAATTCCTTCATTTTACACTGATATAATCATTCTGACTACACCAATCTCTACCGAAAATCATCTGGATTTGCAATATTAAACACAAACAAACACCCGTAAATCAGAAAATCTAAAGCAATAAACTTTTCCAGATTATTTTATAATGAACAGGAACTACTGCTTTGAGGGATTCTTTGTGTAACTGTTCAGAGAAATTGCATTATGGACCTTGGAATATAATATATGTATATCAGTACAGCTTGAAGTTATTATGTTTTGAAAGACACCACATCATTGATGCCTAAAAACACTAGTAATGAGATAGAAACCTTGAAAACAAAATAAAGCTTTTCTGGGACTGAATCTGATTCAACAGTTTTCATCATGATGCACTTAATGTGAAGCCAGAATAGTGAAATGTCTGAAAGGAGGTTGTTTATCCCCCCAACTCCTCTCCCTGCTGTCAGCCCTGTTTCCCACAGTCCAGCTTGGAGTGTTGGCTTACTGAATTGGTATGGAGTCTGACAGGACACAGAGACAGCACAAGGTGAAAGTCAAGAATGGATGGTGAAGAGCAAGGTGGATGTGAGAAATTGAACTCTTCCTTTTGAGGAGGGTGGCCATCCCTCCCCTGTGAAGCAGTACCCTCATCTCTCTGACACAGTAACACCTCTTATGCACTGTCACACCAGACCTGGGGAGTCAGAGCTTAGTTCCAAAGGAAAATCACAAAGACTTTTGCATGCACAGCATTTCTGTGTCAATGTGCTTAACAAAGACTTTGGTAACTTCACACTTCCTTACAGATGGGGAAAATAAGTCACAAAAAAGGGTGTTGGGGTAGAGCAAGGACCAGAACCCATGTCACCTGAAAGCTAGTCCTATTCTCTGACTGCCAGGTCAGAGAGAGGTTTAAATTGAGTAGGAAGAAAAGTTTCTTCACTGAAAGAGTTGTCAAGCACTGAAACAGGCTGCCCAAGGAAGTTATGGAGTCATTATCCCTGCAGGTGTTTAAAGGCACGAAGATGTGGCGCTTAGGGGAAGGGCTTAGTGGTGGACTTGGCAGTGCTGGGTGAATGGCTGGACACACAGGGACCAGGGTGTGACATAAGGCAGCTCTGCTATTATTGTAAAGGAAAAGAATGGCAGAAGTGTGTTGTGAAGCTGAAGTCAGGGCAATGTGGGCTTTCAGGTGCAGACCAAAGAACAAACATTCCCATCACCTAGAGGACTCCTCTCAAGTGAACAGTGGAAGGATTTCTTCACCTGAGTCATTCCACCAGCCACAGCTGATCATTTTTTAGGCCTGTAGAAAAGCTTTTCATAGAAATTAGCTTGGAGAGCAGCAATCATGAGAGAATTCTGATTTTCATCCAAAGGGAGCTTGAAAGCAGGTCAACCGCTCAAGTGTGATGGAGTAGGAGGGAAGAATGACAAACTCCACAACTCACCAGCCTATAAAGCTTTTAATAAATGTGCAGCTACTTTCAGGTTGGGTCTAAAGTATGCCTTCAGGAAAAGCTGGTGTGTGGATAGATAGTGGCACAGCATAGGGCTGGCAGACTGACTTGAGATAGGTCCCAAGCCACAGACAGAGAGAAGTAATGTACAGAAAAAGAGCCTGAGACATGACCACTGCTTGGGGCAGGTGTCTCTGAGCAGGCAATGGCTGGGAAGGGATGATCAGCCCAACAAGAGCAAAGGGTTCTATGGGCAGATGTGGCTGTTCAGGCATATTGTTAATAAGGAAGCAGGAGGAATGTTGGTGTTGGTCCTAAAGGAGTGGTGAGGACTTGAGCACACAACCCACCAGCCTTCACGTTTGGGTGGAACTGGGGGATGGATGGGGCCCCAGGGACAGAGGTGACAAACGGCAGAAATGCTGATAGATACCAGCCAGGGTATCTACCCCTGTGAGGGCACACTTTGTCTGCTGGTGGAGACTGTGAGCCATCACAAGGATTTTGAAGAACGAAGTTCCTCAAAACTAACTACACCAAAGAGGATGTATGTGTGTGAACATCACAGACATTTGGATTATTTGAAAACGAAGCAGCAAAGGGGAGGGCTCTCCAGAAAACATATCCCAGCAAGAAAAATGCATTAGAAGGAACAAGAGGAAAAGGAGGTACAGAAACACAAGAGTTCTCAGAGAAACAGGAGATTATCAACATGCAAGTTGAGTTTGACCTTGCAAAGAGAATGAAAGTGAATGGCCAAAAAGAATTGTTTCTATAGCAAAGAAGAGAGAATTAAGTAGTTGGCTATGCATTGACTGGAGAGATGCTAAAATCTGTAAATAACCTATATATTTCCCAGATCTACATGATTGTGTCTTTGTTTCAGAGCAGATCTGCTTCATAATGAAACACGGACATGCACGTGGTCCTCAAACTGCTGATCTCTGCTGAAAAAGGACAAGGTTTTGAGCACTGAAAACACCCCTTGTTATTCCCTTAGGAGCAGGCACATTAGAATCACAGAATCACAAGGTTGAAAGAGACCTTCAAGATCATCAAGCCCAACGTAGCCCCAGCACCTCAACTAAACCACAGAACTGAATGCCACATCCAGTCTTTTTTTAAACACATCCAGGGATGGTGACTCCACCACCTCTCCCGGCAAACCATTCCAATATTTTATCACCCTTTCTGTAAAAAACTTTTTCCTAATATCCAACCTATATTTCCCTTGGTCCAGCTTAAGACTGTGTTAGAGAACCTAAAAATCTGTCTTCTGTTATTATTTTAATTTTTCTGAGAAAACTGGAACATAAGAATGAACATACAGCATGAGATTCTGGTAAATCCATCCTAACAAAAAGTTTAAGAAAATGGAAAGCCTAGTTCTTAATGTGAAGAGAAAAGGAATCTAGACCTTTGGAACCCGATTGTTTGAATTCAAAACTATATACAACTTGAAAAGAAAATGCATGATAGGAATAATTAAAGACATGGAGATAAATCGAAGATGGGATAAAAGGTTACCTAAATTAGCATACCAGACTCAAAAGAACTCTTGTTCTGAGAGATTAGATTTTTAAAAAATTATGTGTGAGATACAATCTTTCTTTGTAAAATTAATCTGGAATAAGTGGGGATTAATACAGGAATTGTAAGGTGCACCAGGAACCAACTAAAGACAACGAGCAAGTGGGGAAGTACCTTGCCACAAAAATGTTGGCTTGCTAAAGAAATGCTCTGATAACAGAAATTTGGAAAGCATTCTTATTAGGGAGGAGAATCTGAGCAAACAGGAAGAACTAGATGACCTTAAGGAGTGAAGCAATTGAAATGGGATAATATTTAGTGGTATCAAATGGCATGCTCTGTACTTAAGGGTTTATAAGACAGATTTATGCAATAAACTAGGAGCACATCCGTTCAAAAGGTGAGGAGCACACCCTGAATGTGCTAACTACCCACAGAATCTGTTGCCAACATAATGCAACTGTGACCAAGGTAGTGCAAGCCTGAAACCAACCAAGGGCCTTTTCTAATACAGTTAGGAAAGTATTGGTGCTATTGCTAAAATCCTGGGAAATCATGATTGGGCTATTATATACTGTCACAAGGAAAGTTTCCTCCACCCTAGATTAAGCATCTAAAATTAGGGATTTTAGTATGAACAAGTCATCCAAGACTCTTCTATATATGCTGAAAAGAAATCCAGAAAGCTATTAATTTCAGCCTATAGTCATGTCTAATACAAATGTAAAGCTCTGGCTTCTGGAAATTTCACTCATCTCTTCCTCATCTTTGAGTATAAGGGTGTGAACACCTCAGACGTGTGAAAAATGGGTGAGGTAAATACAGGTCAGGAACAAAAGCTAATTGAATGACTTTATTCAGTCCTGTGGAGCTACATTTAAACCTTGCTAGATATCCACTCACTGTTTAATCACATCTATGCTTCACCAGCTCTTCAGAGATAGTCATTCAATATTATAGACAACTTCATGACTTCATGGTACTTGCAGTATATTTATAGCATACACCTTCCCAAAGTAAAACACTGTGTATACAAAATTGTCCTAGACTGGCCCGTTGGTGTTTGTCAGTGGCTGGCAAACCACAGTGTTTGTCAGTTTGCTAAAGTCATCTTTGTTTTGCCATTATCTTTCTTTGTCTCTCCTCTAGACACAACTTGGCTAAGATTCTGTCTGAATTTAAGTATCAGCACCAAATTGTTGTGAAAAATACTGCTTAACACACTCTAAACTGACATATTGTAGATGACAATAAACATAAATCTTTGAAAATACCCTGCAGAGTAAATGACAGAACTTCAAATAAAACTGTCCTGCTTGATATAAGGTTATGCCATTATTATGAATTGTGCATCAGCACGTATGTTTCTCAAATACTCTACATTTCTGCACATATGTTTCTCAAATATTTCATGTTTCTGCATTATTTTGCAACCCTGTGACCTAGTCTAGCATTAAATCATAAGAAGTTCAGACTCTGAGTTTTATCCTGGCCTGTAGAGCACACGTACCATTACTGTTTCATAAATAGGAATAAGACATTTACACTTCCATGCTATATATCTGCACAGCCACTTACATTTTGTCTCCCTCTTAAACATGACATCTAATATGTAACATCAAGAATAACCAGATTTATGTATCGTTTCAACATCTCATTATTTTCAGAAAGATTTAAAGGGGGAATTAGAAGATTTGTTTATGATCACACCCTTGCCAAGCTCTAACTACAGAACCATCCTTTGGCCAAAGGACTGGGACAGAATCACTTACTTCCTATACTTTTTTCCTGCTGATGCAAGCTGAGATATAAAACCAAGGACAAAGCCTTCTTTCTAGGTATATAGCAGAGCCCTTTTGAAGACCCCCAGGGATGGAAAATTCCCAGAAAACAATGTATTTGCAGTGGTAGCTTCAATATTCTGCCTGAGGGTGCCTGTGTGCCATCATGCCTCCCTGGAATGGCTGACCCATAAAAAGCCTGCCAACCAGTTACAACTAGTGGACAGCAAACCTATTGTTTCACTTCAGCAGTAACAAACTGCAAGGAAATTATTCTGGATTTTTTTAGAAAATCAGGTGTATGTGATTGCAGTCAGTCCCCCCTGATAACCCCTAAAGCCACTGACAAACCTCAGCCAAATCTGGAAGAGTTTCAAAAACAAATTAAGTTCCTGTAAGTCTGCGGGGGAGTGGTGGCGAGATAGAGGAGGGAGATCCCCAAGGTTGTCCCTCTGGAAGGGGAAGGGCAGAACGGCATTCCAGGGAAGCAGCAGAATTTGGTACCATTTGCTGGGGAGAAGCAACCTCTAGATGGTTATTCTGGCTTGCAAATTCCAGCACCATCTTTTGGGAGCAAAATTCAGGCTTGATTTGAAAAGATGC
The DNA here is from genome assembly GCA_013397555.1 of Urocynchramus pylzowi. Lineage (NCBI taxonomy): Eukaryota > Metazoa > Chordata > Aves > Passeriformes > Fringillidae > Urocynchramus > Urocynchramus pylzowi. Next base: position 92,592 of record VZRH01003764.1, on the reverse strand, counting down.
ACAAAACCAGTCAGCCACCAGGAGAGGTCTGCTTAGCTGAAAATTCCTAGGGAAAGCTGCACCCCAAGCACAGCAAGCACCTCCAGTGCAGCCCAGTCCTCCTCCTTGTCAGCAGTGGAGGAAGAGCAGGCAGTGGCCTCCCTGTGTTAGCATTTTCCTTTGGTACAGCCACCCAACTGGATCACAGCAGATAACACAAATCTTTTCTTTGAAAGAAACAAAATTCATATCCTGATGATGTGTCCCCTTAAGGGATAACTCTCACTACACTATGAAGATTGTAGTTTCTTCCAAAACTGACTTCAAATGCTGCAGCATGCACCTCTGGTATCATTTCAATAATGGCAGTCATGGAAGACTTCTGTCGAGCTCTCTAACAAAAAAATCAAGGTCTAAATTCTGGTATATAAAAATAAATAAGTAAATAAAGAAGGCAAATCTTTCTGTACTTTGGTTTTTAATGAACTATCTCTCATCTTCCCTCTTGTATGAAAGATTGTGAGGCAGATGAAATGGAAATGTTCAGCATCAGTTTTCAGAGAATGGGGTACAAGGTTTTTGCTTGCTCAAGGTAAGCCTGTTTTATACTATCACCTGTGAATGAGCAGATTCCAAGGAATGTTTGAAATAAGGACCCTTAATTCCTTCTCCAGTTTAACGTGAACAGCTTTTAGATGTTTATGGATGTGCTTAAATTAAACAGAGTTCTCCAGAACTGCAAGAAAAGGGAACTCTTCTGTGTCAGCAGGATTCCCATATGATCACAATCTCCATGGAAGAAGGGAAAAAGTTTTATTATTTTGTGCAAATATCTTTCTGTGGAAAGTAAATATAAATGGTTTAGCAGACTGAAATTGCTGTGAAGACTTCCAGTTCGGAGCAAACTCCTGAAATTTATTACAAATACCAAAGGCCAAAGGGGGATGAACTGTACTTCAGAGGTGGAAGGAAAGAATCTCCTAAAAAAAAAAGCCACAATCAACATGTCATCTAGGCAAATTGATATCCCTACTCCCAGACAGAGATTTTTTTTTAAAGGGAGGGACAAGAGGTGCTATTTTGAGTTATAGGGATACTTCAAAATTCAGGGCTTAATTGCACTTTAGCCATACAAGCTTGTTTTAGATATTGCTTCTTTCAAATATTTCAGACCTTCCTTCCTTCCTTGAAAGTTCACATCTTCATAATGCCATCTAGTAATGCTTCATAAAGTACGTGAGAACCAACTGAGGCAGAAGTCCAGATTGCAAACATGGAGATTAAGATCATTAACACACACCAAAAAAAAAAAAAAAATTAAAAAAAAAAATACATTTTTTAAAAAATAATAAAACAACAAGCATGTTCTGCTCCCAAACAAAACAACACTGATCCTTCTTTCTTACTTCCTGATTTGCTAATCAGCGATAGCTGGGGGAAAACAACCAACAATGTTTATACCTGCACATTGGATGCTGCCCTCTGGGCAAAGGCCTGGCACCTTCCCTCAGGTGCCACTTTCCTGGACCCATGTCAGACACTTGAAGTAAACAAGGAAACCCTTGGGGAGAGGCAGCACAGGGCAAGGACAGGGCTGGTGCTGACATGCTGGCTCTGCACCTGCCTCCCACCCCGGCACCTCTCCCGCTCCCTGCCCTTTGCACACCCAGCCTGGGTGACAGGCTGGGGTGCTTTTCTGAGCAGGTTGTATGGTTAGCTCTGGAGGCAGGGGGGTTTTCCTGCCCTGTGTTTGCACAGCACCTAGGAGGCTGGGTCTGTATTTCTGCAGGGCTGCTGGAATAAAAACTTGAAAATAGCAAGTAGCAATGGAGCTGATGACAATCATCCAGCGCGTTTACCCTCCAGGTCTGGCGATGTTGAAAGTTCACTGTGTTACCAAGGAGTTCCTCGAGTGTCACAGGTCCTTGCTCTGATAAATTAGTGTCTAATCCTAAGGGTGGCTCATTGGTTTTCAGTATTCGGCCCTTAATCTCCTTCCCTAGCTCAGGAATCTTCTCACCCTGCACCCAGAGAGATCATCAGTCATTCCTTTCCCCAGAGTTACTAAACATCCAATTTTTTTAGTAAAGATGTCAAAGTGTCTGTCTAAACATCTTCTGGTTTTGGCCTGAAACTGATACGGGTTGAAAGTCTTCAGCTCTTCCCTAAATCCTGACAGTTGGCTAACAACAAATAAAAAACAGCCCAGTGATTTACTATGTCGATCCCACATTGTTGTGCTCTGTGTTTCTTTAAGAAAGGTGCGAGTATATGTGTAAGAGTCTTGAAATACAGTGGTTGCCATGGCAATTATCTGTGTTTAGAGAGTGGAGGGGAGTAAAGTTCCATGTAAGTGGTCAGAGTAGAGTGCAAGTTAAACATGCCTCTTTGCAGGTCTAAATTATGTACTTTTCTCTCCCCGCCCCATCCCCCCTCCAAATATTTGTGAAAATATGCATAGATTGTCTGATGAGCTCCAAACTATTCTTGCAACAATGCCAGATTTTTTTCTCCCACTCAGTATTCCCACTTGCCTGTAAATCCTGTGAGAATAAAGCATAAGGCTGCAGAATTGCCCATCCACACTCCCATCCAGGAGTTCCCTTATCTGGTTCATTTCTTCTTAATGGGACTGAGTGCATTACTCTTACAAAACTAACAGATCAAAAATACAGGTACACCTAAATGGCTGTAAATTTAATTGGAAGGGAATGTTATATAAGTATAAATCATCAGGACAAATACCCCTTAGCATTTATACTGTGCTTTACATTTTCTAATTACTCCATAGATTTGTTGCTTTAGAACAAATATGCATTGTGCCTGGAGCTGGAACATCTATTCTCCATAAATCTTTCTCCTCATGTTCTCTCTCATTTTCATTTATCAACCTAGATTTTTCCCCATTTCCTCACATATGTGATAAGGACATGATTCCCAGCCTCCACGTGCATGCACACAGCTTGTGTGGTTATTGGCCAGGTGTTCCACACTCAAGGTTGGCTCTAAGGCCCTTTGCAGGGCTCTTCAGGTTTCACATAGGAATATTCTAATGCTTAAGGACAGTGATCACAACAGAAACTGTACAGGTGATAGTTGCCTGCTGCTCTGACTTCACAGGGATTGTGTTCACCTCAGACTCCACAAAACAAAGGGTGATTTTCAAAGTATTCACAGGTGAAACTCCTTCTGGCCACCTCCTGAATGCCACTTCTCCCAGAAATGGCTGTGACTGTAACCAAACCAGAATATGTGCCTTGCAGCAGGCCTGTAAGGAGCAATGGTTACACTGGGAATGAGCCACTGCTTAATGCTGAATTAGAATTCACACCCAGCACTGATGTGCTCCTCTTGAATACAGAGCGAATTCAGCCAAGGAATTGACACCATGACAGTTTGACACAGCTGCTCTTTAAAGTGTGTTGCTAGGGGCTTCTTTAAATATTAATGGGCAGATTGCAAGATGGAAATACATGATTAGGTACTTTTGAAACACTGGATCCTGAGGCTTTGCTGGTTTTCAAGCAGCTGTTAGTAACGGAGCCATGGGTTCCAGCAGCTCTGAGCTGAGGAAAGGAAGCTCTATTTACTTCTAGATCCAGAAGGGACATGTTGGATAACACTGAAGGCACTTCATCCTTCACTTTCCATCCTTTACCAGTGTTTTGAAAGTTGTAATAATCTTCCTTTGCAAAAGAATGGTGGGTAATTTTATGGTTTTTTAGAGGTGTCGGGACTAATCTTTACAAAAGAATCAGAAATTATTTGGTCCTTGTCTCATTGTGTTTAACCCAGGTTTACATGAGGCAATTAGTGACATTGATAAACAATTCAGTAGATGAAGGGAAAAAAAAAAAAGATTACCAAAACAGGATCACAGTTATAAGATGTGCTACCAGCATGATGACTTCCATGGCGAGCGGTTTTATAACCTCTGGTAGGCAACATGGGAAGGGAAGCATTTTGGGAGGGATCTAGGCAAGGCAAGGGTGGTGAACAGTTGGAGAACAGATGTGGGAAAGGTCTTTCATGATTATGGGTGTACTACTATTAGAGAAGTAAATATGCTGTACTGGTAAATAGTGTCCTTTGTCACTATGTTAGGGCTTGTATTTCCAGAGCCTGAAGAATGGCAGATCACAAGCACCACACAAACCACTCATTCACAAAGAAAGCACTGCAACAGTAAGAAATTCTCTCTGAGCTGAACTGATCCAGTAATACATCTTACCAATTAAAAAGGCTCTCCCACAACCACCACCTCACAGAAATCCCATTTTACAACTAGGCAATGAATTCTCTTCCCTACTGTCTGATTTACTGCCCATGTATTGCTCTTCAGATTACTCTCTTTATATATCTAGCTGATTCAGTGAGCATGGGAGCATGATGCAGACTCACTGGACAGTGTGATGAAGCTGGGTGGCATTGCTTAGATTATCTCAGAGTGTGTTAGCTGCTTCTCAGGGTCGATAAAGACCCTGCCCCATAGATCCTGCTGCCTAATGATTCTATAATTACAGTAACCTTTGCAAAGGCTTAGCAATAAATAACATTTTCCATGAGGCTAGTACTGTTTCAAAAAACAGTGGCTTGCATATGCAGGGTATGACTGCTTTCTCCATCAGCTGAAGCCACATCATCTACTCCACCTTGTCCCTGTAGCAGGAGGCAGCTGTAAGCCAGTCTGTGGTTTAACCCCCTTTCTGAGGACACAGGTTAAATCTGTATTCTTCTGCTCATGTGGATGTACAGGGTCTGAAAATACTCAAAGACAAAAGTGCAAGAGCATAAGATGAGTAGAAAAAGACAGTGGCAGAGATTAAATGGGAAAACTGTCCCGGTTACCAGGCAGTCTGCCCAGTGCCTGGGGATACCTCAGGCTTAACAGGTAGGTTTGAAGGAGGCAGATTAGAAATGCAGAAGGTATCTGGGAGGGGGAAAAGTCCATCTCATCTCAAAACTATCCTACACATTGATGCAATTCAGCAAAAACGTGCATGACCAACTGTCCTCTTAAGATTCAGGAAGGAAGGTTTATGAAACTCCCAGTGACCATGTTAGCACCAGGACATGTGTGGTCTGGCCTCCTCCACCATATGCCACTGAGGAAGCCTACCCTGCCATGCTTGCCAGGACTGTGGGTCAATTTTAACTTTAGTTTACCTTCTCACTTTCACAGTACACCCAGGGATCAGCCCCCCTGTGGGTTCCATGCTGGCATTTAAAGCCCTGCTGGATAGACCCAGCAGGGTCCTTACTCATGGGGGAGCATTAGGAGCATGATTTATAGGCATTTCAGCCCTCCCTACCACACCAGACATGAAACTATGCACAGCCCAAGTTTTGGGACATTTACTGCTCTTTCATACACATCAGTGTGGTTTTAGCTTCATGGAAAGTATTAGCTATTACAAAATAACCTGTAGATAAGATCATGACATAAGGAATCTCATATTATTTCAGTGACTATCAGTTTTGTGAAGTCATGAGCATTTTGGCTCAATCTTGAAAAATACCTACAATGTGTTCTGCAAACATTTGCAGCCTTGCACAATAGCTTCTCTTTTTTTCCAGGACTCTTTGCATGCTTCCAAAGTGGTTTGCTGGATTGGGCCCCAGACACATGGGTACTCTGTAGCTCATTCACATGTTACAATGAGGTGGTTTGTACTAGATTTTCAATTTAGTTGTAGAACTTGGTCCATTTCAGCAAACTTTCTTCATGAAGTAGGAAATATAAAGCTGGAAGCATTACAATACCATAACCATGAAACTCAGACTTCTTGCATTTCAGTCTACTTTAAAAAAGAAATAGTGTCTGTCATTTGTAAATTTTAAAATAAATTAAGTGCATGGAGGAAGGTATTAAAGAGAAAACACCTTAAAAACAAGTGGGGAAACTCAGTCTTTTTCATTCTGTGAAGAGTGTGACAGCATATGGTAGATAGTGGGTGGCTGTTCTAAACATAACATGTATGTGTCCAACCTAAAATGTTTTATTGGTTCCTACTTATGAAAGCAGCAGCTAAAAATGACTGATGACTGTTCTTTCTATATCAGCAGCGTGTAAAGGCCCAAGGAAAAGAAAAATCAGTCTTTAAACTCATAAACATCTTTAAACAGACATAAAACTCCGTTTAATGCACTGTTTTTCCCAAGGCACGCCAAGTTTAATGTTTCCTTTTGGGAAACCCTAAGACTACAATATTTTTAAATATCACTATAATTTTCAGATAATCCTAAAATATGTCCAGAAAAAAAGAGGAATAATCTTCCCTTTTCCCAGAATTACTGTAGCTCTCATCTCAATATCCTTTGAGAGTACAGGTATCTAGGACTACATACCCATGTTAGTTTAATACCAGAGAAAATACAAAGTCACAACTACAAGCCTCCCAGATCTAAAGGAGAAAACAGTTTTATCCCCATCTTCATTGCAACTCAGTACATTATAAACATGAAAATTGAGCAGGGAGCAAAATTTCCCCATTGTCCCCTCCTTTCTTCCCCTCTGAGAATTATTATCATGAAGTAGGCTGAAACTGGGAAACCTTACACTGTGCTCCAAGTAAGTCCAGTTTGTTACTAACCTGTCCTCCTGTGGCAGCGACTCCTGCGTCTGAGGCCAGCTGCCAAGCATGTTCCCTCTTCCTCCCACACAAGTTTCATCCTTGTGGTCAGCTGTTTCTTGGAAGCTGGGGAGCATAATTGATATTGCAACTATCACACTGTGCGCAGTGTGAGCTTACACAACTTTGTGAACATGCTTTTCTTGCCCTCTCCACCCACCTTTCTCTAAAGCTATGTGTTTGTTGGTAAAAACAGGATTCAGGTGTCAGTTATATGGGTGGAGCTCAGGTGCTCCTGCAGATGTGTGTCCTAATCCTCCTCCAGAGATCAGACTGCACCCAGGTGACCATCCCTTTGAGTGACCTCAGTCCAGTGGCACAAGGGGCCCTATCCTTGGCCCTGCACCAACAGCAACACTGACATTACTGCCTGCGAGCAACCTCTCAGCTCAGAGTGTCAGCAGCTAGCCAGCTTGCTGGAAAAGCAGGGAAGATGCACAGGTTGCACACGTGCCTCCCAGCCCTGTCTCAGCTCTGAATTTCACCTTCTGTGCAGCTGAGTTCCCCCAGTTACTTGGGGTTCAGACAGCCAAGTCTGCCCCAGCAGGTGTGGGATAGCTCCCCAAAGTGCTGGCTGGGAAACAGATGAAGCACATTTTGAGACTTTGTCCCAAAACAGCACAGCAAATTTGGGATCAACATGAGTTTTGGAACAGATTCAAAACTGTCTGTCTGGGGTTTGTGGCTGGATTTGTGGGTTGTTTTTTTGGTTGGCTGGGCAGGTTTGGGGTTTTTGGTTGTTTTTTATCAATATGATACAACTCCAAGACTTTCCAATGAAAGGACTGCAGAGCTGTTCATCAGACAGTACCTCACCCTCAGTAGGACTGGCCTGAGAACTGCACCAAAGGATTCTAAAAAAAAAAATACTGCTTTGTGTTTGCAGTCTTAGCCCTGAGAAAGGAGAAAACTCACCCAGCCTGCTGCAGTAACGACTTTTATCAAAATTAGAGCATGAGAAAATCATTTGTGTCTTTTCTAACAAGACTTGTCCAAGTTTGGAAAAGGAAACACTGCTGACACACTATGCTTTTTATTGGTTATTCTGAGAACCTCAAATCTTCTTATTCAAAACCTGACATCTCCAGCCCTGCATGTGGAATTTGTATTAGAACTTTTTTTTCAAATTAAAGATTGACCTGACAAAACCTTCAGATAGATTGATTTTTATGAATTCCGTGCATTCTAATGTCATTATTTATGATGAATATAACCTCAAATGCTTGTGCATGCTGCTTTAAATGCCTGCAAGATTCATGCCCCAAAAGATGGTAATCTAGGTAATACAAAAATCTCTGAGTGAAGGTATGCTGATTGTTGTGAGGGAAAAGAAAAAGAAAAACAGCCACAACAAAGACAAGTTCGGAAATTTGGTTGTAATGATGCAATGTGATTCCTGGTAATACACACACATGTACCTTATATACTTGAGGTTAGTTTTATATAGCACCTTTCATTTATTTTACTGATGACAAATATGTTTGTACAGCTCTACAGAGCTACTTGGGAAACTTTACATAGCATTGCAGTACACTGGGGAGATAAATCCTGGTTATACAGGGCCAGCATTATCCCTGCTCATTGCAGCAACAGGTACATGAGGTCACTTAAAATGTAGAAGGAAGCATCAGGTCACAGAACACCTCAAAATACTGAGGAGAAAAGAAAGGTTTTCCAAGGCTATTCATCATCTTGGAAACTATTCCCAAGTTACAAAATAATCAGTTAAAGAAATCTTCTTCTGAAATTCTCTGTACTTAGGCCCTTGGTAGTTCAATTATGAAAACAAACAGAATTCATCTCACTTTATTATAACTCAGAGTGGTTAAGGACAAAATTTCCAACAGTGTTTCAAAGATGTTTTTTTGAGAGTTCTGTATTCCTGGCAAAGAGTTTGCTCCATTGCTTTTCTTTGGTGGGATTGAAGGAGTTCTCTTATATTAAAAGTTTTATATTTTGATGGATACTTAAATTAAAGTCATACTTTATTAAATCACTGGAATATAGTAAATGTAATTAAATAGGGTTCAAATTAAATGGTTTGGAAGGAAAATCTGTGTAATCATTGTCAAACAACATTTCTTCAAAAGTAAAATTGCTGTTTTAATATACAGTTCTTTTCATGTCTTATATGAATTGTACAGTTTTGCTATGTTAAAAGACCAAAAGAACCATAGAAAACGTTCATGTGGAAAGTATTCTCTTTCTTTGCTTGTAAAGCATTTTTCTCTCACTAGTTCAAATACTAATTCAAACTGCATAAAATGGAGAGAAAATCCCTGAACATCTGCAAACAGGGAAGAACTTCCCAGATGACATTTACTGGATATCCTTAACACAGCACAATTACATATTTTCAATGGAAAAGATGACCAATCAGCTTAAATTGCCCAACTGAGTGAACGGAGTCAGCTTCTCTCAAACGAGGAAAAGTGGATGAGGCCTGACATAGGTGTTTGTTTTCTTTTAATAGGTTTCTCCAGGATCTAACCATGATTTATTTAAAGTGGGAGTACTGGCATAGTTACAATGAGAGAAAAATCTTTTCACAGTTTTATTGAATGGACTCCACCAATAACACTGGGAGAAATAAATTAATACAACAGGCATTTAAAAACTAGTGATAACAAGTCACGAACCAAATCACAGATTTTATTATTATTTAATGATAAACTGCACAAAGAAAATGTGTGGTATTTCTTCTGCCTGGTTTCTGCTGAGACACCTGCTGTAGTGTCATACAGGAGATGGTATGTGGATGGGGATGAGATGGGCAGAGAATGGGCTCATGGAGGTGCAGTGGGTTATGCAGGTCAAGGAAGTTGCAGACCCAAGGAAGACAAGGAGTGGAGATTTTCAAGGCCTGGTTTTGGAAACATGTATGTGCAGCAGTGCCAAGGATGCCTTCAGCACAGAAAGGAAGAGCACATAAATGAGATTCATTGCTGACACTGTACTGGGAGGCATCTCACATGAGACAATTTCTCCTTAGATGGTCAGGGACCACTTAGAAGGTCTTGCCTCCAACTGTGAGAAACATGGACACCTGCATTTATAGTGGGTATTGTGGCAGGGCCAGTGGCTCAGCACTTGCAGTGTGCGGCTAACTGCTGATCTGAGGATGTGCTACCTCCTGCTTGAGCTTCTTTTGTTCTTTCTCCTGCTTGTGTTCTTCTTTTGAGGCTTTGTCTATCACAGCATCAATTCTCCCTCTCTTCTTTGCAGCCAGTTTGGTGAAAGCATTCTCAGACATAACTGACGGGCACTTAGAGGAGTGTTTGTGTCAGTACTTCCCAAGCTCTCTCCTTTATCAGGTACTCAGAGTCAAGCACATGCTTAAATATTTTACTGGATCCAGGCCCATTCTCACACACATAAACCAGACAGGGACAACTAGAAGTGGTCCAGAAATGATGGGACACTGCTCACCAGGAAAGCATGTGAGTTGCCGTTAAACAGGCGATAAATTGCAAGAATTCAAAAAACACCAGTGCCATAATCCAGCTGTTAAGTGACCATGTTCCCAGTGTGCACACACTTCCAAGAAAAATGAAAATATGGACATGAGGCAAGCAGTTGCCTAGCGGACTGCTGAGTGCACGGGATTTATGTCTCAGTAGTTAGTATTATATTACACTCACAAAGTAGTATCCAAATATCAGCAGCTGTGTCTTGTATCCATTATTTCCCTTCTCCCCCAAATATAAACCTTCCTCACCTTTTTAATTAGAAAAGCTGTTTGTTGACTATGACATGGAAACATTTTACATGTTGTTGTCCAAAAATGCCGTTATTAAATAAGCAGGAAAATATTTTTGCTGGTAAATAGCAATGACCTTTAAAACAACGTCAAGCCCACACAGCCCATGATTTGTGCGTAGGTATGTGTTCCTTTAAGTCGTTGTATATTACCAGTAACGTGACATAGAAAGCTGCTATGGAAAGTATCTTTGGTTGAAGAACTGTAGGGTAAACAAATATTTAAAAACTAAAGTGCATAGCCAACTTACCTAGTAAACTGCTAAATTCAAACCTATTCATGGGAGGACTGACTTTATATTCACATCGAGATGTATAAAAATCATATTTTTTTTTATCACGAAAAATATTTACAGCAGTTAACTGAGGTCAGGACATCTCTTATTTTCTTGGCTGACTCATCCATCACTTGTGCAGCAGTCTTCTCATGCATAACAGAGGAGCACTGGTGTCACGCAACCAGAGAAGTGGCCCTGAGAAATGCAAGAAGAGAGGCTGATTTCACCTGTGTAAAATAATGTCATTTTTCAGAACACATCTACAGAAAAAAAACCAATTAGGCTAGAGTGCACTCTAGCCTTCCTCCAGGCCATTCCAGTGAAATGTAGAGGTTGTGTGGTGTTATTCCAGGAAATCAGCAAAGATTTTTCATGTTATTATTTTTGTTGGTCCCATTTGTTTCAGTTTCATTTTGTGTTTAGAGAGGAGGAAGAAGAGACAGAGAAGGATGAGCAGAAAAAATTGTCTTTAGGGCAAAACACTTACTTTGAGTGCTAAATTATTTGAAAAGCATTGTGAACTTTTTCTAAGAAACCTCAGCAAGCTGATTTAATATAGATGCAAATAAAACTGTGTAAGAGACCCCAAATCTCATGTCTCACATTTAACAGACCCTTTTATAAGGAAGGGCGTGCCAGGGTGTGCAGGTCTGCACGGACAGACTTCGAGCTCAGGGCAAGCATGACGCAAAAGCTGAGTGTTTTTTTACGGGATACTTGAACCATGGGAACTGCACAGGCAGGGCAAGGGTTGGTAGGAAGAGCTAGCAAGGTATAAATAAATAAATAAATGTTTGTAAACATGAGAAATTTGTGGAGAGAGGGCCTGCAGTACTCTCTTACAAGGGATGGACCAGAGAGCAGTGCAGGTGTGTAAAGGTAGGTCTTCTCAAGTACTTACCCACAGGTTTGGTAGAGAATTTTTCAACTGAGCAATTCTTTACTGGGAAACAGCGATTCAAGAAAATCATTATTTTTCACAGAAACTACCTGTTCTGATTAAAGTTTACTCAGGAACAGGCTCTGAAGGACTAGATGAAAGCTAGGGACAGAGAAAGGGAAAGAGCCCTTGTAACACGTTGGTATTCAAAGCATCCAGTTAGCAGGAAATAAAAGGGTTTGGCTCAGTCTAGATCAGAAGTCAGAGCATGAGTTTTACTCCTCATGAGTGAGTCCAGTGACAACTATGAGATCCAGGAGAGCTCTTTTTTTGTGCTATTCCCAAGAAAAGCAACAATATATCTTGAGGATATGTCAAACTGGAACTTTTTTTAAATCTCAGAGCTTTACAGGATAAGAATATCATTTCTCAGCAAAGATATTCAATCTCTGGTAGTTTTCATTCTGTAGTGTGTCTCTTTGACCAGGCACCCAAAAGCCACCACCAACCATTCCCATGAGAGAGTGTGCTAGCTGGGAGCACACAGACCCTCCTGAGGTGGGTGTCCCCAGGCCCCCACTGTCCTCTGGATGCACTCATAGTGGCAGCAAATTTTCTGACAGCTCTACTTGGGCAGTTTTGAATGCCTGCAGGTCATAAGAGGCCAAGGAAGAAAGAGCTGTAGGCTTCATTTCAGCAGAGGGGACAGGGGAGCTGCTTGCACTAACTGAGACAATGCAAAAGCCCTCCCACTTTCCCAAACTAAGAAGGAAGTTTGGAGAGGTGGCTTCTTGGTTCTACAAATTACAAATTCTGCACTTAGAACTGCCTGTATCTCTTGGTAAGCATCATGAACTACACTCAGATGCAGATGAGATGAGCAGAAATGAGACACATGCATGTGCTATGCCTGTCTCCTCCAGCTCAACGTCTGCTCCAGTGGTAAACACCAGCTCAGGAAGGAGCAGAGAGGTAGAAGCAAAGTCCAGGAGCAAAGGCCATACCCTTCAATGTACAGCTCATGGGAAATGCAACAACAACCCAGGAGTAAAGACTGAACCTTGACTTCTTCCACAGCACAAGCTGTGAACAGTGACACACGGAGGACGGCCCATCCTCCCGCGTCTGTGAGGCTGTTGTTCCTTCAGTTACCTGAAATTAGCTTTAAGCTGTCCTATGGTCAGACCATCATGGCCTTCAGTTGATAAATAGAAAAGGTAGAGAGAGATTTGGAACACTGAAAACCAACTGGACTGAAATTTTTCATTTTCTCCCCACCCAGACATTTTTTTCTTAAACATGTTTCTTGTCTCAGTCACCCCAGAGATCCTGGACAACCCAATCATGTCCCAGTATGACCTCTGCTGCCATTGCTCAGGACTTTGCCTCTTCTGAATCACACCCTGCCACCAAGACTGACTTCCAAACACCCCTGTCTTGGTCAAGCTCCATTTCCCAGCAGAACAGCCCACCCCAGCTGCTGAATGCCATTGCTTTTCTTCTTGAAAAACAGCCTCCTCTGCAAGTCCTTCCTGTCTTAGTTTCCCCTCCATTGCTGCTTCCTCATCTGAATATTTTACCTGTTTTGCCTCTGCCTCTGCTAAATAACACACTCTACTGAGAGCAAGACCTCATTTTATTTGCTTTGTAAAATGTCCACATACATGGATGGAGATGTATAAATAATGAATACATGCCTTAATCTAAAGATTATGAAGAAGAAGGTGGTGATTGCTGCAGAAAGATTAATGTGGAAAAAATAACCAGACTGTAATTTTCTCTGGAGACCTATGAAAGAATTAACCCAAAGGAGGCCCCCTTAAGTACTTTTGCAGATAGCCCAATGAATTCCAGGTATGGCTTTTCTTTGCATTCTTCATCTTCCTTTCTTCCAAGATATATCTGCCCTTCTTACATGCACACATACATATCCTTGCCTCTTCCTCTGTGGATAGTTTCTCCATGCCATTTCATGCTGCAGCAACTGTAAAATAATGAAATTATTTTCACAGTGCAGGCAGGGTATCTAAAGAGCTCTTGCAGAGATCTGAAGTTGTACAGCATATAGCTCTTGAAACAAGAAATGTGAGCTGCAAACTGGATGCAGAAACACTTGTTGGTCCTAAGCTGCTTCTTTTCTAAATGTATACACAAGCCTCAAGCTCAGTTCCTACTGGGAGGTAGAATGGGCAGATAAGCTCAAGCAGGACCTGTCAGCAAGTGGCACAGACCCCTCCAGAAAAATTTGGTCAGCCCAGAGTTCTGCTCAAGTCAATAAATCTTGGAGAGAGACAGAAAAGTACATTACCAATGAGTAGCCTGGTGCCAGCCAAGTAGCCTATGTTCCTCCCAGATCCCAAACCTGGCACTTCTGAGTCCAGCTTACTTGGACTCAGCTTGGATGTGCTGGACTCTCAGGAGACTTGAGGAGCCTCAGGTGGGTGGGAGTTGTGTGGGTATCAGAGAGCAAAGATGTTTTGCCCACCAACCATCAAAAGCTCTAACTCCCAGCATGACTCTTCAGTGACCACAGACAGCAGCAGAAATCTAAGCCTTGCTTTTTTTTTCCTGGGCTGAACCCAGGAATTTCTTCTGTAACCAGTATTTCTTCTGTAAACCTTCCACTTTCTTTGTCCTTTTCTCCAGAAAGCTGGAAGATCAGAGTCTGGCTGGGCTGAGGGGACTGGGGTACACAGAAAGGAAGCACCTGCAGCTGGGGCAGTCAAATCCAGCCAATCCAATGCAGCTGGGAGGGTAAAGGTCTCTTGTCACCCTTCAGTCTTTCTAGCAGTGCCTTACAGGGGAAAAGTAATTTTATAATGGCTGGAGCTTTTTGATGCCAAAGAAGAACAAAGGAAAGTTACTTAAAAGCCAAGATCAGGCCTGCACCAGACATCATGGTAAGAGCAGCTGAGCAGAGCTTGTGTACCTTCCACCCACAGTAAGACCTTCTCACTGAGCAGGACAGAAGTTGTCTGGGCCCTCAGGGCTGGCAAAAGAGCACATACAAGCCTGAGGTGTTACACCTAGGATGGGATGTCAGTCCTGGTAAGGACTGTAGTGTTGGAACTTGGGGAGAGGGTACACAGCTGGATCAGAACCTCCGTGAAAGGCAGCTGTGCCTTGTCTCATGACGAAAGGCAGAGGACAGGTGAAGCTGGTACAGAGAAAGGCCGAGTCTGGAAGGCTTCCAGGCAGCCCAGTAAGCCCTTGCACCCCTTTTCCTCTGGGTCCCTCAATGAGCACATCCCTGCCCGTTCTTGCTTTCCTTCTGTTTATGCCAGCTTAAGTCTGGGGTAATAGTCAAACATGAAACTAGATACAATCAGGGAGCACAGGCAATAATGCAAAGCAGTGGGGACTGCTTCCACAAATCGGCCCCTTTCCTGCCCTCACACTGGTATCCCTGTGAACCCTTGTTTAACCAGGTGTCCAGTAATCCACACTCCCTTCTAGTCCTTTGAGGGTCTCATTGCTCCAATGTCACAACTTGCTATTTTTCTCTAACAGGATTTTGGTCTTCCTTCCAGATCTTTCTAGAACTTTCTTCTGATGTCATAAAATCACCTTCAGTATTTCAAATATAATAAATCACCTAAGCCTGCTGACTCCACTTTTTTGCAAAAGACATTCAACTTCTTTTGACTGAAGTGGGAACTGAGGATATTCAGTGCTTTGTGAGATCAGACCTTAAAAGCAGGCTGAATGGTAGCCCCTGAAGCTCAGCTTTCTCCTTTGGTTTACATCAAGTGATGATTACCATTTGTTCTCTTTCCTATAAATTTTCAAATCTTCACCAGAGATACTGGTTTCCTTGCTGGTATAATCTACCCCATTCCATTTATCAGCCTATTAAAAAAAGATCGGTACAGTAATTTCTTATATGGATTAGGTGTTTCAGATAACTTCCAGATACTGCTTTTCTATTTTGCTGATTTCTGTGCTCACCTGCAAGCTTGCCCAGATCCTTTTCTCTGCTTAGCTCCTGCACATAAAAAGGGAGACTCGATTGCCCAAACGCACATTCCTCAGTAACAGTTTACATTAACATCTCTCTGCTTATCCTGTAATTACAGTGTATGTACTCTGGTCCCTTGCATTCATGTTTGTGAGAGCAGAGGGATCTTGCGTGTACCTGTTTTATCTATCACAGCACCAAGAAAACACAGACACTTTGAAGTACACATTTAGAAAGTGCACAACCAAACTGTTCGTAAATATGCCGCTTAATCACTTCACCCACGGGTGAAAAAGGCTGCCTCACTCTTGAGAAATGTTTGGTGAATAGGGCATTCTGTGCTACTACTTTTCAAGATCCAGAAGACAGATGAGGCTGTGAAGATTGTTGTTATGTATAATTTTTGGCCTTTTGGTTTACAATCAATGCCAGTGTTTGGGATACAAAAGAGTCACCAGCAGTAAATAACGGTTTCTGATCACACAATTAAGTTCTCATGACTACATAATAGCTGAACCATGTTGCAGTTTCAATTAACGTGATGGTCTCTGTCTCCAGTCCAAAAATGTTGTCTAAGTCATGGTGCATTAAGTTAACTAAACTGAATAAATAGATAATGGCGTTAAATAACTGCTAGGGTGAATAAAATGTCTTTTAAATTAAATGAGAGGATCAGTGCTCCCTATAGTGCTTGGCTATACTGTGCATTGTAGCATGCCAATAGAAGAGTTTAGGATTTCTTCTGTCCACCCTGCAATGTGCTGCATGTTCTGGATGTTCTCCAGACAAACCCTAAGTGCAGTCTTGAATTCAACTAAATTAATAGGCTCCCAAAAAAATACAGCTATGTGTGCACTCTTGGAGATGAAGACCATGGTTCCTACAATTTTTCAGGATCCAGATCTTGACAAGGAGAATTTCAATATTGCAGCAATAAGCCCCCTGGGCTAACATCATCTGGAGCCATGGAGTGGGAGAGAGGGAGGGACCTGCTCCCAGGAACTGCAGAGGCTCCTGTAGAAGTCAGTATTTCAGGATCAGATCAAAAGGGATTTAAGCCATAGCAGAAAAACAGATGGGGAACTGATGAGGTGGAAAGAGAGGGAGTGCAATTAATCCAGACAGCTGGCATGGCAAAGAGGCAGGCCTGACCACCAGCAGTGGAAGGGAGCGCGGGGAGAGCCAAGGGCTGGCTGTGTGGGATGTGCTGGGTAGCACTGATAGGCCTGCATGGATTTGAAAGGCACGGGCACAAGAGGCTTTAAAGTGTGATTTTCAGAGTAGAAAATGAAATTGCTAAAGCTCATACTAATTCTGAAGGCCTTGTTTTGCTGGAGGTGGGAACCTCAGATCTCAGTGAACCCCTTAAAATAATATGAAGACCTCTGCCTGTGTGAACAGCAAGGGAGCAGGCAGCATCCGCAGCAGCCTGGCTGTGGGGCTCTGGAAGAGTGCCCAGGAAGGAGCAGGAGTTAGGGAAGCATGAAGTGTTCAGCATTCAAACAAGTGATTGTCAGACCATACACTGAAGGTAGATCTGTATCTGCAGAAAGGCAGCTTGCCTTTTAGCAAACAAGGTATCAGTCAAAGCATCCTCCTGTGACCACCATGCAGTGTCTTGCACAAGGGCCACCAACACAGCAACAGGGACAGACAAGCAGAATTTATCTTAAAGTCCATACTGACATGGGGATTGAAAACACTGTGAGAAAAATCATATGCAAGAACCACTCTGCCCACAGGGAGCTGCCTGGTATGCCACGAAGCCTGTAGGTTTCTCTGCTCTTCTTGGGATAAGCTTTTACTCCTGACACAAAGAGAAGAGTTTACACAGTGGAGTTTGAGCCATCACTTTCATAAAAGCAGATGGGGTCCTGCTGACTATGGAGAAAAGCTTGAAAACTCTAAATCAAAAGCTTCAGAATTCCAGCCTAAAAAATGACAATATTTACTTGTTTGATGACATTTATGGTGCTTGTGGTAGCTTGGGAGTGTGGGGGACAGGCAATACAGTAGCAGCAGGCAGGAGGATGAACCAGAACCTCCTACCTGCTGCTTGTGGGCAGCATAGCTACTCTCCAGGGATGGTGGCTGCTGATCTGTACACAACATGAGCCTGCAAAGCAGTTCCTGTCTTTGGCTGTACTGGGCAGCAGAGCAAGCTCTGATTAATCACATTTTGGGGATGGAATGACAGTTTCCGCTACTCAGTAAATATTAACTTCAATCAGCACAGACTTAAATTTTTTTCTCCCTCTCCTTTTAATCAGGAGTGTATGTGCTATACAGTTAGGCTGCTCTGGATACCAAAGGCTCTGCACAGTGGAGAAGGCTTTCTGAAGACCTATAAATTGCTGTTGAAGGTAACCCTGTAATGTGATTACTTGCAGTAGCAGAGACCAGATTCAGTGACCCCTCCACACCTGTCTATTCCTTTCTCCCCCCACATGGTTACATTCTGAAATATTTTATTTTTAAATACAAATTCCAAATGAGCTTTTGTGCAACAGTTAAAAACTGCTGAAAAATGTTTGAAACGGCAGATTGTGATCTAATTTGTGAATGGGACTTCAAAAGATGTACCTTCCATCATCTGATTCTCTAGCCAACTCCAGTCCTTCAGAGGCAGCAGCAGAGCACTATGACATTGTAAGAACATTAAAAGCTATCTTCTTGCCTAGTAAAATGTCATGCCAAAGCTAGGGAGACTTGGGAGACAGCAGAACTGTGAGGATGCAGTTAAGCAGGATTTCACCCATCAATTCATGTTAGTTCAAAAACTGCAGCAAAATCAAACCAAACTCTTTCTTCAAGTTTCTGGTTTAATAGGATTGCTTTTGATGAAAGTCTCTAGAATTTCAAAATCCAAACATAGTTTAATGTCATTCTAGTTATGGATTTCACCAGCTGAAACTCACCATATAAATATAAATGTTTGCTTACATGTTAGTTTAGCATTCTACAGTAAATTTTTTTTTTAAATAAATTAAGCAAAACAAACTCTGTGAGCCTAAATTGTTAATGGTATATGCCAGTAGAATTGCTGAAAGCAGTATAATTAATCCTATTTTCACCAGTTGTATGGTGTGAAGTAAAGCATGTATTCTAAGCTGTTAAATCCTTTTTAGTAGTATAAAAATCAAACTTAAGCAAATTTTCTTTTGTGCCACCTCAGTGTAGAAATCTTCATTTTAAATTAAAGCAGTCAGACTCAACACTGAAGGGGTTTTGATGTGCAACTTAATTCTAATAAATTTTAATGGCTGTTACTTTTCATACATAGCATGTGGAACTTGTTAATTAAAAGCTACTTCCTTGTGTTAGGTCTTGATCACGTTCCAGCATCTCATACTTAATGTGCTACTAAAATCACTCTTTGACAGCCTAGACCTGGGAGGCACAAAATGCCATCAACTCCAAGTGAACTTTTTAGGTTGCTTTTCACTTTGGAGGTTTTACATGGTTTAAAAGTCAGACTGAACTGTTGCAATCATCCTTGTTGGATGAACACCTACTCCCTGGCTCTGCTCATCCCCAGAGGGCTCAAGTCCAGGGCTCACCAAAATTAGAGTTTGAGTAGTTAGGAGCAGACACAGAGTACACATGTTAGTCACACTTACCTGATGGCTCACTGGTTTTGCTCTGGTACACACAAAAGAAGAAATGCAGTCACTGAAATCAGACCTCAGAGCTTTTGAAAATGAAGGTATTATTTTATCAACTATAGGGAAAATTTTGGGGAAAACAGGCTACAGAGAACTCTGGTTCTCTTACCTTTTTCCACTGGTAGCTTGATGATATATATGTATCCTATGGCTCCTGCAGTAGCTTGTTGACATCTGCTCTCTGCTCTCATGTAGACCCCCAAAGGCTGCTCCTCCTCTGCAGACAGAGGCTCTCTGGTCAGAAGGCCCTGTCCCTGGCAATTCAGGTTTAAGGGCTGGCTGCACAAACCAAGGGAGGAGACTTAGCACAAAGCCTAGCCAGGTTCCCAAGATGCCTCTACCTCCTCACTGCTTTTCCAGAACTCACTGCGGCTTCTGCTCTTTTTCCACCCTTTCCCTTCATCTAGGCCAAGAGTCTGCCAGAGGGGGAGGTGAAGTCAGGCTCAGGTATTATCTCAGGTCAGTGTATGGCACGCCCAGACCTTGCCAGAGCAACCCCAACCACAGTGCACTGGACATCTACCTGGAGTCCCTGCACAAAGCTCAGCACAGAATTTACCCTGATTGTTCCTCAGTTAAAAGCAATGTTATCTGAAGGAGACCACAAGTAGTGTTTTAAAGTTTCTAGTCTTGATTTAAAGCCCTTCCAGTTAAGCCCTTCCAGTGACTAATTGCCCCTGTGAACCCAGTGCTCAGGGCCTTCATGCACAGATTCCCCATACTCAGATCCCATCTTGGACTTGGAGCTACAACCAGTGGCACAGTGAGCCCTTCATGTGCAGATATCTGCAATACCACTTTCCAGCCATGTCTCTAACCTGCAAGGTGCAGTTATTCCTTGGACTGAGGAATAATGGTTATGACTCTGCAGCTTGGGCTTAGGGCCCTTGGAATCACAGAAAACCAGATTCAGTTTCTTCTCTTGTGCTACTCTAATATGAAACAGTAGAATCATGAAACAGAAATTCAGATCTTTATCTCAAATCTCTTCCTGCACAAGTAAACAGCTTCCTCTGTAAGGAAAGAAATGCTGCATGAAACCTCCTTTAATTAACTCAAACTTGGAGGTAACCTCAATTCATAAAAGGGACTAAACTAAAGACTCTTTACCCCTGCAATTTGAGGAGGGTTGGGGGGAGGGGGGGGGTCAGTTAACACCTACAGTCTGCCCACGTGCTTTCCTCTGTCTTTCCTGCCTTCCCTCACTTCTGAGCAGCTCAGTTTTGCTTAGGCAGGTACTTGGAGAGCTGGAAAACCAGCAGCACCTGGCACAGCCAGATACATTTAGTGGAAGCCCAGCTCTGCACGCAGCGGTCTTTGGCAGGCAGCAGCATCCCCACGTCGGTGCCCGCTGGCCGCTGTGCAGTTCAGGGAGGGCTCTGCTGAAATGAACTTTCTTGAGGTGAACCTGTGGGTGAGTGCTAAAGGTCAGGATGCTGGCAGGGAAGGTGTACAGCAAAGCATAAAGGAGCTTTTCTGCGGAAGTGCTCTTGGACAAATACGCTTAGTTCTGAGGAAATGCCAGACTAGGCAGAGAGGGGAGCAAAGCTGTCCCGTTTACCAGGGAAGAGGCAGCAGCTGCCTGTGTCCCAGCCAGCCCTGCACTGGCAGCACCTGGCAGGGCCACCTGAGCAGCAGGGCACCCAGCTGCATGGCCTCATTGGCCCAAGGGTAAAAACTATTAGAAGAGCTTAAAAGTGTTAGTGGGATCACTGGGGATGTGCTAACAAGTGAGCTCCCAGCATGGACTTATTTTCCTACAGCCACTTAGCAAGGGTCAATCAGATAGTGATATTTGCTTACTACTGAGCTGCGCTGGATTAAAACACTTTTCCCTGTGACATGGGGGGCTTTCTGGCACCCAAATTTTTTTTTTTCAATGGCAAGTTACCAAGATGTATTACACATGGCAGGTTAAGATCAATGCTATCGTTTTTACCAAACAAATAGCCATGCATTGCAAAAGGTCAATAAACTGGCAAAGGAAAATGTACAGCTAGTCATAAAGAAGCTTTTCTGTGGAAGTGTTCTTGAATAAATAAACATGAGTTCTTGTAAACACTGTGTACTTTCCAGATGCAAATATTCAGAAGGTGTGCTCAAAAAGCCTGATATGGTTCCAGCTCAGCATTTTATTAATTGAAGACTGTGAATTTTTGGTCAGTTATTAAGTGAAATTTAATGTGGAAAAGTATTTGTTTGCCTAGTCAGGCTTACTGCTTACACCAAGATGCTGATAAGAGCATTCAGAACAGTAAAAGATACTTTGGATGTTAGAAAACACCTTGTGCAATATAGTGAGATTAGATATGGAGCAGGTTGCAGGACACAGGATGGAAGGCAGAATGGCAGGGCAGCAGTTTACAGAGTTCAAACAGGGGTAGGATTGGAATGTTTCTGCAATATTGTTTGGTATCTTTAGGAAATTTTAAGCTAATTATGTGCATTTTCCTTTCAGATTTTAGTTTTACTCAAGCCTGAGAGTTGTTTGAAAACAGGATTTCTACTTGCTGTGTGAAAGATGGAAAATTTATTCACGGGAAAGTAACCCTGCCGGGCTGAGAGGGTGAGGTGTTGTTCCAGTTTAGGGACACACCTGAGGGGACAGGTTTAAAGACCCTGGAGTCTTTCAAGAGTGTAGAGGAGGTCTGAGGCATCATTGGAACAACCAGTCCCTGCCACAAAAGCAGACATCTGTCAAGGGCTGGCACCCCTGCCACAGCCCCATGGGGAGTTTTGGTGGGGGTACACTGGCCCACGTGCAGTGGTTATTAAACCCAGTGGTTGTTTTCCTAACTCGTCCTGAGAGTCTTAATTACTGTTTCTCCAAGCACACAACCACCCTGCTTCCATGAAAGCTGGACAGAAAGCACCTGTTAGGGTTAGGCAGTTCACCTCCCTCCTGGTTTGGGATTACTCCTACTGTACACTTCCTGGCTTTTATTTTCCCCCAGAATAACTTCAAAACCTCTAAGCAGCACATCTTCTGCACCCTCCTCCACAAGCTTGGCCCTAAGCTCTGGGAGAGCACCCAGCTCTTTTCTCCTCATTCAGAGGCTGGAATTGCTCATCCTGTACCCTCTCAGCTCAAAAACTGAACTCACTTTGCATGTCAGTGGAGATTGTGTGAAAATAGCTGTATGTGTTTCAACTCCCAACCAGCACAAGGTACACATCATACAGAGGTCATCTGCAGACTGCAGCTTAAACACAGCATGGGTGTAAGCAAATCAGAGAAGCATCACAGAGCCTTGTCATGCAAACAACGCTGACATCCATGTATGGCCTTTCCTCAGGTTTCCTTCTCCAGCAGAAGGAATTTGAGCCTACTTTTCCCCTCTGAGCAACTCACAGTGGTTCCCAGCAAAGGCACTGCCAAAGGGCTGAGACTCACTGGGGTGGGGGGTGAGCCTCTGCAGAGCATCCAGCTGTGCACAGAGCCCTCTGGGGGGGCTGCCTCGGGTGTCATGTAGCAGCACATCCCAAGGCTACTCCTGGAATGTCTCTGATGGCTTTGCCCTGGCCCCCATTGTAGCTGTTTCCCAAGCCACTCACCAGTCTTGAAGTGACCAGAAACAGAAGTTGTTATCCTACACTCTAGAAAGCTCTGACCAAAACCCCCTGTACTGTGTAACCCAGAATGAGGCTCTGGTGCTCTCTGGCTCCTGCCAGCACTGAGTGGTGCCACAGTCCTGCTGCTCCATCAGCCAGCAGCTGCCAATTTCCTGCCTTGGTCCCCTTGCTGCTGCCCACATCCTGCCTGGCCATCCCACCACGCCTTACATCACTCATCCCACAGCCATGCCACAAGACCCAAACAGCAGCAGTCTCCCTGCAGAGCTCCTCCAGGAACTCCCAGGCACCAGGTGCTGGGCTGCTGGGGGGCACTGCACCCCAAAGCCATGGGCACCTGAGTGAGCACTGCTTCTTCTGTCTATTAGAGGAGGTGTGCTTCATTGCTTCTCTATTAGCTGAAAAATAGGGCAAGAGGAAGCTAGCACCATTTTAATCTCAGTGTAAATAGCTTTGCAGTGCTGTTTTTGAGCCTGGGAATTTCCCCCAAACACAGAAAAATCCAGGAGCAGGTGAGGAAAGCATGTCTGTGAGACAGGATGCTGAGCCAGCAGCCCGAGATCTCCATAATGGATGCCAGAGGAGACACAAGCACCCACTCCAGGCAGCAAGTGTCCAGTAGGGAGAGATCCCTGCACACATCTCCAAAGTCCTCAGCCACCAGACACATTTGGTGCTGGCAGATTTGCTGGTGGCAAAGCTGGGCAGATCCAGGACACCTGAAGCTGCTGCAAAGGGTGCATTCTTGCTCAAAAAGGTCCAAAAACATCTTCCACTCCTACAGGATAGGCCATGTCTGTGTTGAAGTGATGGTTGACCTTGGAGGATGGAAGTAGGAGGAAAAGTTGATAGACACAAGCGCAGCTTGCTTTTCTTCTTGCTATGTGTGGCTTTTTACACTTTTTAATGCATTTTTGTACCAACCATTCCCCTACTGCTTCTGTGCCATAAGAAAAAGCTCATTTCCTTTCTTCTTTTAGTCAGAGACCAAAAATATTCACCAAACTCTAAGAAGAAACTCACTGTACTGTTTGATAGAAACACATTATCTTTATCTTATGAAGGGTCATGCTACCAGGGGTCCCTTTTCAAGGTAAAATGAATGTTTCATACTGTCCTATTTGTTCCCAAGATGAGAAGGCTTCAGCCTCAAGGCAGCCTCAGTATAAGAAACTGCTGAAAAAAATTGAAATATCTATCTAGATCTGGGAATTTAACAGATTTCTAGAAGTTCTCTTTTGCTCACAGGCTCACATTTGAATCAAAATCAATTCTTCCTCTCTCTTTCCCAATATTAAAGCTGACTTCAAGCCTAAAGCAAAAGCAGAAAGTGAAATGCAGAAAGCAGAAGCAGAGAAAACAGTCCTCACAAAGAACAGCAAAAGCAGGGAATAAAAGTGTTCATTCTGAAAGCCAGGTAGCCTTCATGTACACTCAGTCCCTTTTTAGATGTCACAGCTGTTTACCACCCACCTGAATATTATCCTCCCCCTTGATCTGGGGGACTTTCCATCTCTTCCTCCCCAGTATGATTACATGACCTTTCATCACTAGGACGAGCTGCCTTCCATTAGCCCAGTCTCTCCTCGCCTCCTTATCCTCAGCAATCTGGCAGAGGCTGCTGACTCCATCCTTTTCTCCAGAGCAAGGCTGTCCTCCAGAAAGTGTCTCTGCCTTACCTCAAGCGTGTCCTGGAGGTACCTGCCTGAAGCAGACTGAATTGTACCTCAGTTTAAAGCCCAACATAGCATGAAGCAGACAACAAGAGCCACCTCCCTCCTATTTTTGACCCTGGATCATATATAGATAAACTCCAGACATCCCTTATTATACTACTTTAAATCAAAGCATTCAAGATTTTTTAGTTTATTGACTGCTGACAAATTTTTTGTATATTGTGACATTTTTGGCTCATTCCTCACTTCTTTATGTTTAGAGCAGAGAAACAAAGGAAGGGGAGGGTGGAGTAAACTTACACTGTCTACTAAAAGTAGTGATGGAGCATTCAAACCAAAGCACATAGCAGTGGGAATCACAAGGCTGGAGAAAACAGTTGGATGTGTGTCTCCCATGATGATTTTTTCCCCTAATGCGCAGCGAAGGAAAAGAGGCTCAGAATTCACACATCATGCAAACTACAAAAATTGTTGAGAATGTACTAATGAGAATTAAATGCTGGTAGGTGCTCTCAGATGTCATCTGAGAAACTGAAGTGTTGAGTACCAGAAATAGGTTGCCAGCTGTCTCTGGTCATATTCTTTGTACAAGAATGCTAACAGTTTCCCCCTCCTATACACCCAGGGACAAACTCTGCCATCGTGTAAATCCATGCAAGCCTCCAGCTTCTCCAGGACTGCACAGCTGTAAAAGGAATCTCACAGTTTTATTAAAGGCTGAGAAAAAACATTTGGCAGTGCTGCCTGCTGTCAGCTACCACCTTTCTGGGAAGCTCTAGCAGCCCAGCCTGGCTTGCAGCATCTCATCCCCCACGGCACACTCAGCACATTCAGCACATTAGGAGGACAGTATTTTAACTCCCCACACTGTGGGCAAAAATTCCCCACACAGGGCAAAAATTAGACAGGTGCCAGGCATCTTGAGTGTCAGCCAGGCAGTTGCATTATTTATTCACAGTTGCATTATTCCCTGTGTCTGCCTCCCCCTGAGTGGTGCAGGCTTCTCCTCCGTACTGCACTGCAGCTCTGCTGTGCTTGGCTGCTGCATGAGGAAGAGTGTAGATCTGGCAGAGTGTAGATCCCACTGCTGCATTCTTCAGAATGCCCAGCACAGTGGGTGGAGCTGTTTTGAGGTGTCCATCCTCAGGACCTGCACCCACCCAAATGTGAGAAAGTTATTTCCAAAAGCCCCATTGTTCCCGGTGATGATGGCAACAGCTCAGGTCTCACTGCTACATGCCACAAATTAAATTTTGGAAACAGACATGCTGTGATTGTTGAAGGCTGGACACCATGTCTTGCTTCAAACTTACAAATGACTTCCAATAATTAAATCTCCAGTTTGGAAATTGCCTCACTGAAATATTTTCTGTGCCTAGCTTAGTCTCAATCCTTTTCCATGTACCAAAGATAGAGGAATAATTTTCAGTATTCTGTTATGGCTAACAGTTACTGGAAGAAATCCACCCTTCCTCTTATGTAGTTTCACCAATTATTTCTGCTTCACACCACATTTCTAAATAATTTGCTGTCTGTGAATATTCCCTTTCCCTCTACTGTTCCTTAATACCCAGACTTTTTGCAACTTGAGTAAGAAACCAAATTTCAGTGTCCTATATGTTGTCCCCATTGGGAAGAAAATGACGCAAACAAGAATTTATTTTATTTTATTTTTTGCTGCAGTCCTATTTATTTAGAGACTTTACATAAGGTCTTTCTGCCCTGAACCCAGCAGGATTCAAACCTCAGGAGATGGTTTCTTTGCGCACTGACCCAGTGATTATCCAGTCCCCCAAGGCCCCCCAAAGTGAGGCCCCCCAGAGTGTGTCTTGCCCAGCTCCCTTAAAGGCTCTCCCACTCACCCACAGACCTTGACTCCTTCCCCACTAACTCCCCTCCAGTCTCCATTCCTTGTCCCATGCAGGCAGCTACCACCACACAGGTCTGCCCACACAGGCTTCCTTCAAGGCCCCTTCCCAGCAGTCCAACTGGGATGTCAAGCTTCTTTAAAGCCACCAGTGTTTTGACAATCTGCAAAGCAAAAGCTACTTTCATCTCACGTTAAGCTCGAATTATATTCACCAGGAGCAATGAGGTATCTTCCAGATTATCAATTAAAAAATGTTCTCTGTATTTTACTGCTCATCTTTCTGTCTTTACTGGATCTGTGATGAAGTTCTCAGTACCTCAGTACTGATGGCAAAGGGGACAGTGTTACCATTGCTGGGTACAGCCCAACACACTGTTGGATGCTGTGTCAGCTCCTCTGGAGTCAATCTGACATTTTAAGGCAATGAAAGAAGCTTGTACTAGGCAAGCTGTGCACAATAAGCAGGAACCTTTTCTTCAATAATAACCTCTAACAAATGGGAATTGAAAAAACCTTTGCCAAGATGTTCTTTTGAAGGTGGAAAATGCAGCCTCCTAAAATTAAATTGCACAAAGCTGGACAAAGAAAGATAGCAAACCACGTGCCAGACAAACTGCCACTCAGCTAATACCTTACTTTCTAAATATAAAAGCAACCTACTGCTTACACTGACAGTTCAGCACATAAGCAAGAAGGGAATGATGTATAACACCATACTGAGCTGAGCCTGCAGAAGCACACACTCGTCTTAGTTACCTCTCTGTAATTATTTATGAAAGGGTGCTGGGGAGATAGGGTAAAACACGTCCAAAGAAGAGCAGCAGCAGCACAGAGGTTGCTCAGCTGAGCCACTTTTGTCCACAGGGGTTGTCCAAACTCACCACCAGTGGCCAAGAGACTCCTTACCCTCTCAAGACAATTTGTTCCTTTATGCAGCTGCTTAGAAACACTTCTTTAAAAATATGTGCAAGCCAATGCAATAGCTTCTGTTATCCTTGGCCACAGAGGCTCACCCAAAATTTTTCCTGAAACCCACTTCTGGAGAAAAGTGAGATAGAAAATGTTCATCTTTTTGAAGATTTTATCATCCCACTCAATTCATTCAGCACTGTAGAGAGCCTTCTTCAGTCTTAACCAATGTTTGGTACAGGACACCCTGCAGATAACAGGTTTCTTATTTCATTCCATGTCTCATACAGGCAAAGAGAAAAAGGAAGAAAGAAAAGGGAAAGAAAAAAGGAAGGAGCAGATATTTTTCTTACTCCTAGTGCTGTACCCTTTAGTTTCTCAACTGGCCAGCCCCACCAGCTCACCTTTGCTGCACTGGACTTCCCTTTCCTTCTTAAATTATAATAAAATGAATTCACTTTTGTATGAAGTTATTTTTAGATCTAGTTAAAAAAATAAAAATCCATTTGTAGAAGTTCTTTGTAGCTACATTTCATAAAAAGACCAGCTTTCTCAAAGACTTGTTTCATTATGCTTAAGCTCACGCATAAAATTCTATTGATTACCTAGAAGTTTACAGAATTTCATCCACTATTACTTGAAATTTAAAGCAAAAACTCAAATCTTGGGAAATTCCGAAGATCTCAGTTTTATGTTGATAAAAAATAAAATCCTTTCCCTTAAGGGGATGAAATGGATTCTCTTTAGTCAGCAGTTCATGAACTGATAGATTTTACCCTCATGCTGCTCCAGCATCATCATACTTTCTCCTCCTTCAGGTCTTTAAAAATTTTCAAAGCTATACCCTGAAACCCTGAGCACCAGAAGCATCATGATCAATCATCAGCTCCAGTATCTGCTGTAGCAGCTAAAATTGGGTTAAACCAGGAACTGGAGCTAAGAGTATGAAGTGAGTTGAGAGTAGCCCTGCTTTAAAGTGCATGCCCTTAGCAAAGGAAGGTAATACATGAAAGTAGATTTTACTTGGTACTGAATTTTAACCTTATAAAAGTTGACAGTTCACAAAACGGTAATTACAAAGGTTCCTAATTGTCCTGTTTTGTGTCCCAAAAACACAGGTTACCATGAACATGAAGAAAGGTGAACATGAAAGCTCTGACCATGCCTGCACTTCAATGACCATTTGCACAGACAGGTTCTGTCAGCAGCAGGGTCTCAGTGAAGCCACATGGGTTTGGAGGGGGAAGAAACATAACAGTTTTCTGAATATTCATCTCAAAATTCCAGGGAATTGTTGACATTTGAAACAATGTAACATGGCAAATATGTTGAGAAGTTGCTTTGATTAATTAGATATCTCCTGCATTTTGTGTCTTGGCATTTCATGACCTATCTGGGCTAGAAATATTTTAGTACATCAAGACATGTAATTTCAGGATGGGTTCTGTCAGAGCAGAAGTGGAAAACCTGCAGCACTGACTTTCTAGAATCTTTTCTAGTGAACTAACCCAAAAAAACCAAGTTTGGTTTCACAGTTCCTTTCAGCTGGATCCCCTGCCAGTATGAATTTCAAAAGCCTGCATCATGATTCGAACATGTTCCTATGCCAAGTGGTTTCCACTAAGTTAACAAACAGAAGTACTCAGCCCCATGCTGCAAATCTACTCACATTCCAGAGGACTTGAGTAAATGGGCACCGGGTGGTCATTCGCATACTCTGTCTAGCAAAACAATGTTCCCAGCTTACTTACACAGAGCAGAAGTGTTCTAGGAATTTGCAAGTGTGGTGTTCTTAGAAACAGCGACCTGCAGCCACTTCTCCTGAAAGCATAAGCACCAGCCCAAACTCATGGTTTGGGGACAGATACTCATTTGCACTGGAAAGGTCAAACAAGTTTGGGGTGAACAGATTCAGGAGGCCAATAGTACTGTTCTTCCCCTGGGGGATATCTCAGTGTTGTTGTCATAGCTAACATCCTGAATGCAGGAGTGCTTATATGGGGATGTCCCCAGATGTCCATCTTTTTGTCCATCTAGCTGGAGGCTGTAGGTGAACAGGGGTAAAACCTAAAGATCCCATGAAGGAAATACCTTTAGTATCTATATGAACAATAACATATTGTCAAATGGAAAATATGAGAAACCAGACTCCATATGAAGCTTTCAGGAATGAACTTTTTGTAGCACTGAGCCTTTAGTGTAACTCATGCTACAGGCATGCAAGTATCAGCTCCCTGCACTCCCATTTTTGCAACTGAAATCACATCAAAGTAGGACACATCAGATACACTGCAGCCACTTTCAGAAGATTTCCACCTTAATGTAACTGTTCAGCCTGTGAGGAGGAAATGTCACCTCCTGTTTCCTTCAGTTTTAAAGTAATGTCACATCAGACAATACTCACAAATTTGCTCTTTCCAGTCTACCATAACAAGAATAACAAAACAATTCAACATTGTTTGACTCAGTCCTTTAGACCACCTTGTGGCTTGCAGGAACTTCCAAAATCCCCTTTTGGGTTTCCCCATCTTGTGATTCCCTCATGGAAGAAAAAGGTATGAAAAACAAAACTTGCATGAATTACCCTCCATGAGCTCAGTCTTGCCTTACTGAAAATGTCTAATTTAAATATTGCCTAAATTTTATGTATTGAAAATATATTTTTCAGACAGTACTTTCCTCTTGAACTGTCTAGCTGAGCTGAAGTTTTCTCATTGAAGATTTTGATTACTATTTTTCTTCCACTGACAGAAGTGAGGACTCCTATGCATCTGAGATGGCATTTTTTCATTTCAGAGGGTTTAAAATATTTTAAAAATCCAGTGAGAAATAATCCTAGTTGTTACACAATGTCCTTTGAAGTATTTCATTGGGGCTTTTTTACACCTGCATTTGGTGGTTTTGGGTATAGTGTGTCAAGTTCAAAAAAATACACACCACTTTGAAATAACAATGGCCTTTGTGTATATTTATAATTAAACTAGCTTGTAGAGTAACTTGTATAGCTTCCCTCTCTTTAGATACAAAAGAAGAGAAACTCAGACCTTGCTGAAGCCAAGAACAAGACTCTGACTGGCACAAACAGCACCAGGCGCTTACCCGTAATCTATATCATAAAACCATAATTGGCCATCTCCATTAGGACTAAACTAAGAGGAATGCTGAAGGTCAGGATGAAGGTGTATTTGCAACCTGCATAGTTTCTGTACACTTTAATAGTCCTTCATGGGTATTATGTTCACATTTTTCAGAATGTATTTGTGGTATTTTATTTGCTAAAGCCGGATCGGGTGGTCGCTGCTGTCTGAGACAGACAATTGTGGCAGTCCCAGCCATACCTAATCAACAAAACTAAACAGAGTCTGAGCTTGCCCAGGTAAGCTGTACCTGGCCAGGAGCAGTGCTGCCCGTTGTGTATCTTTCTCTAGCTGTCTTAATAAGGACACCAGGAAATAGAGAAAATAAAAATTTTTTCAGGAAGAGTGACAAATACTGAAGGAACACGGGATCTACAGCAGCAGAACTGTACAGTTTCCTTAACTTGCCTTCTTTTCTGTCCCAGCAGAAGAGGAAGATGAGTTTACAGAATGGAGCTACCTAGCTACAGGGAATTTGCTTAGCTGAATCCTGACTCATGCTGCTCATCTTTCCTGGGGTTAGGAGCTCTGCTTTTGCTTATTCATTGCAGCAGCAAAGAAAATCAAAGCTGGCACATCAGAAAAGACCCAGTGTTATGCCTGGCAGCTGTCGTAATGTTTGACTTTTGGGACCAAATAATCAGCCTAGGTAGGTATTTTTTGGTGGCCAAAAGAAAGTCAAGCAAAGGGTGCCCTAAGCAGAAGCTGAACTAAAGCCTATCTCCAAGCCCACAGGACCCTTTCCAGTGCCCCTGAGGTGCCCCCACTGCATTGTCACTACTGAAGCTATTGGCTCTGCCTCTGCCTCTGAGAGCAGCAGCCTTGACCACCTTGTTGGTGCAATGCTGCAGCACTGCCCACCTCAGTGCCACATGCCCAGGCTCACAGCTACTGCCTCCCCACTGCCTGCAAAATGAAGTGAGCAAGTTTCTGTAGCACTAAATCAGTAAAGGTCACATGAAGGGAAATTATATTTTGGCCTATTTATCTGTACTTTACTTTTTAGCCATCTTTTCATGCAATTCAGACAGGTCAGTCCAAACACTGGCAGCTCAGAAACTCCAGTAAAGCCAAAGCATGTGAAACAATATAGGAAAAATTCCCCTAAAATTCCCCTGGTCCAGTTTCCACAGTAAGTATGGACCCTTTTTCAACTGCTTATTCTCAAATATGTATTGTCATGAACATAAATTAAAACCCAGCCTGCTAGCTGCAGAATAATTAACATACTAAATGGGTTTTTGCTTTCAGAGAGAGGATTTTGTTTCTGAAGGTCACTTTCTTCTGAAGAAGCCAAGAAGAACACACTCTGCTGCAACACATTCTGCTGCAACACACTCTGCAGCAAATGCAGAGATTTAGTCCTGTCAACCAAGCACTTCTAGCAGACCTTCTCTTCCTTTTGATGTGCTAAAATAATTGGACACCAAGCTCTAATATTTTAAAGCAGGGACAAGGAAGAGGATGAGGGTTCAATAATTGCATCTCATGGTATGAAAGGAACTTTGCTCATTGGAGCCCTTTTATTTTTGATAAAGGAGATGGGGCGAGTCTGCAGTGTGTAAAAAATGGGAAATGCTGTGCCCAGTTTTGCACCACACACAGTTCAAGAGGAAAGCATGAAATACAGAAGGTTTAACCTAGAGAATTACCAAGATATGCACAACAAATGACCTGCAAGGGCATATTACGATCCTACTGCTGCCTAAGGGACAGGGATGATGAGACCTGAGTCAAAATAGGAGCAGAAAATAAATCAAGGGGAAGCCAATGGAATTCCAAAACTGTGTAAATAAATAGCTACTTAGTGAGCTGAAGTGGGAGGGTCCAAGTGGCAGAGCTACCACCATTCTTCTGCTTCCACTCACTACCAAGTAGCTGTTCATTTTAGTGGTTGTTGTTGAAGTCATTTTTCCAATTATTTAGAGACTTCAGAATCAAGAGAGTTGGGTTTTTTGTGTGCAAAAATTACAGCATGAATTCCAGTGCTGGCTCATACTGTTCTAGTCCCCTTCCAACGATAGGTTTTGTGCAGCTTAATTTCCTAAATTGCTCTGTAACACTCTCCCATCCATGTCTTCCCAAAACCTATGACCTCCTCAAAGAGAGAAAAAGTGGGCAATTGCTTTTGGTTTTTACATGGAAGTATAAAATACAAAGAAAAGAGGAAAAAACTCATTGACCTGTGGACTTCCCGATAGCTTGCCTGAAAAAATAACAGTAAGATATAAATTTTCCCATTTATCTTGATCAAATAATACATCTAGGAGAAAACCTCCTTTTTAAACCAGATGTTAATTCTGAAATTCAGAGAGCTTTTGCTGAGAGAGAAAGGTCAGGAATTGATGCCAGCATTGGAATGGCTTTGGTCCTGCCCACCAGTGCCACTGTTTGAGTACATAGAGGCTGGGAGAGCTGGTCCTTCCTTGCTCCTCTGAATCAGTGGGCCACTACATCCCTCCTGTACCAGCCCTTACCCTCAACACCCCAGGAGGGCTGAGTCAAGGGCAAGGAGATTCCCCCATCAGGCAGTGGGCACCCTGCCTGCTGCTGCCCACAGAGACAAACAGCAGGTCCCAGCAACAGCAGTGGTGGAAGAAGCCCAAGATTACCAACTCATCCTACTTGAGATGTTTGACTTTTGGTTCAGGCTAATCTAAAAGTAAACATTTTCTATTTTCTTGTTATTTTCATTCTTTGTGGTGTTCACAATGTTGTTTTCATTCTATTTATTCCTACAGAAGGCTATAGCTCCAATAATATGTCCTAACTGGCTATTGGAGACAAAGCAGTGAAGAAGCATGACCTTAGCAAGAGGAACACCTCTACAAAAATTATTGATTCATGTCTGTGACAAGGAGAACTGTGGAAGAGAGGAAAACCTCAAGGCTATCCTACTTCCTCTCACTATTAAGCCTGCATCAGTTGTACTGATCATGCAGATTTTGACTTCCTCCAAGCCAGGGCTTAGCCCTAAACTCACTTATGCGAAGATCAGTTAGGAAAAATTGCCTGTATCTTAAGTAGCTGCCTGTGGTCAACTGGGAATTTTGCAAATAAGGAACACAGACGTCTCCTAGTGCCAGACATGGCCCTCGCTCAGCAGACAGCTTTGTTGTCAGCACCACAACTCAGCACACACCTCGGCAGACCAGGCTCTGCAGCACCCACTCATGCCAACAGTGAGGCTGTTCAGTCCTCAGGATATGGAGGAAGAGTTTCCCAGCCCCAAAACAGACCCTCTTCTCTGGTCTGAGTCCTTTTAGCACCGCTTACATTATGGAACTGACCCTTGAGATGGATTGCTCATTAAAGGTGTGCAACACACGGTCTTCTAAAGTTGCTAAGAAGCATCAGTTAGCTGGAAAGTGGAGACAGTGTGCTTGGGGGAGAAGGGGTCGCATGCAGACAAAGCAGGGAGAAGAAACAGAAACATTTGTGTTTCTGTTTGATTACATTTCAGACTGTGCTAATTTCCCCCTGGCAAACCCAGGAATTTCCTTGTTCCCCTGCTAAGATGAACCTTGTTTTCTCTTTTCTGCCTCTCCCTCCTCTCCACAGAGACATGGCTTCCCTGTTTCAGAGAGACTTTCCCTGCAGTGCAGATGAGTTCCCCAGCCTGTCTGAGTGAGCACTTTGCCTGGGTGGAAGTTAACCCTGGAGATGGCAGCAGCAGCTGAGGGGAGGTTTAAGAGGCATCTGCAGCAGGTGGGGAGGTAAGTACTTCTACTGTGCATCAGAGGCCTGGCATACCCGTGTAACAGCTGAATATGGTCTCCAAGGCTACATCTCTGTGAACAAATCACATTTTCCATTAAGAAAGAAATGGATGCTCAGCTGGACACTGCTTCATGAGCTGTGGAACACTTACCTATTATCATAACTCAAAATGTGACTACAAGTAACAGCTTTGACTTCAAAATTTCAACTCAGGAGTATCTTGGCTGACTTTCAATTGTTTATTTAAGCAATATAAGAGAGGAAGAGGAAATAAACAGGTTCACAGGTACTGTCAAGCCTGTTGTTCATCTAGTTTTGGGCGGGGGGGGCAGGTATTTAAGATGTCATAGCCACCAAATCTATATAGCAAAGACAGTTATTGACAACTGAGATCAGAACTTTGCTTGTTTTCCATGATGCTGCTACAGAAGAGTGGGGAAACTCCTGGGATCCCACCTTAATCTAATCAAGCAGGCCTGTTTGTCCTAAAGAGAAGGAAGGCTATGAGATGCTTCTAGCAGAGTACCTGTGTGTATGTACAGAAGGAAAACACCAGTCTACTCAGAACAGCCTTCAGGCATTCACCAACAGTGCATTTTTCAGATAGATAATAAGGCCATAAAAATAGAAACATTAATTAGGTGCATGGAATATGGGCTGAGGTGAGAAAGATAAGAGGTGCAAATTCTACTGAAGTCAAGTATGAACTCCTTCATGTGGTCATGGAACAAGGAAGGCAGTCTCTTGCTGAGGGAACTGCTTGTGCAGTACAATAAACCAAAAAACAACAGCTTCCTTTCAATACCAAGCAGCAGCCTGGCAGGCACATTGTTACAGAGGCTGGAACAAGCAGGGGACATTCCACTTGGAAGAGAGCAGGCTGATCTCAAGCAACAGGAAATGTCAGTGACTATGGCAGTGTGTAACACCATCTCCTTAGCAGAGCATTCATGGAGCTCACTGTACATCAACTTCATAGACATTGACAAAAGCTTTTCCTAAGATGAGAGATAATATCAATTGGAAAGTAATGGGACATTACAGAATCCCAGAAAGACAGTTAAGAGTATGGAAATCTGTTGAGAGGGATCTTAGCATGAGCAAGTTCACATTAGCCTCCTTCAAACCCACTTGAGATAAGGGGTAACCTGCAATTTTCTTTTCCTTCATTGTTTCTTCCAAATTTTTTACTGGGTAAAGACTGACTTGATTGGTAACGAGATTACACTGGACTCAATCACAATTACAAAAGACAGGTTTCATTGATTGTATCAGCCTAAAATACCCAAATACCCCAAAGTTTTATTAGGAAGGTTGAGGTGATAGGAAGAAGTACCTTAAAAAATACTGGAAGGGTGTGGGTTTCATTAGAAAGAGGAGAGCTAATACAGGAGAGCACATAGTACAGCAGGCTATTTGGGAGTGATTCCCATGCACATTGAAGAGGCCAAAAGAACTGCTTTCCTCTGAAGGACAGTGGGGTAGCTGGGAGCCAGTGAGGAAAATATCCTTAATAGAACTGGGGATGTGAACCTGACTTTCATTCTTCAGAGAACAGTTCAGGTCTTACAACAAAAGGGATTGACAACCAAATTGTGCATCTTTAACAAGTGTGTCAAGTCCTTATAATTCAATGAGTTGCCAACACGAAGTAATACAAAGTGGCTGATCAGGAGATTTCAAGTTAATAAGGTGATGTCTACAATGTAGTTTAGATGTTAAATTATCTTAATGGATAATAAACAAAGGCTTGCACAGAACACTTAGTAAAAGGAGAAATTGAATGGATACACCATATCCAAATAAACTGACATTATATATGGAACACCCTTCTAAGGGTCACACCAGGGACACAGTATGAAGACCCAAACCATCCTGAACAGGAAGATGTAAGCACTGATTTCTTCTGGAGCCAAACCACACAACATACCAAAGATGAAAATACACAGAGGACTGTTTACAGCAAGTCTTCTGCCTCCTAGGAATGAAGATAAGATGGACCTACCATGCAGGTTCTTTGTGAAAGTTTGTGAAATTAACTACAGTCCAAGAATAAAAAAGATGGATTGTAGCAGGAAGAAGAGAAAAGGAAAAATGAGAGTCCTGCCTGGGAAGCTACAGCCTTGCCTGCCAAAACATCAGAGATTTAGAAAACTGGCTAAACCAAAGAAGTTAGAGATAGATAATTTGACTGCAACTACTTCTGTGTGTGGACATTCATAACAAGCATAAAGATTTCTAAAAAGCAATGGAAATCATACTACATAAGAAATATAAAAGAAAGAAGTATGCATTCAAGAGCACAGCTGTGAGGGAGTATTTCAAGACACTGTTTCAATGTTTACATCTACTCTCTCAACAAGGGTAGAAATAACAATAATAATTTTAACTAAAGCTACTCTCTGTGGGGGCAGGGGGAGGTTGTCAATAAAATGAATGAGTTCCAACATTACAGAAATGCTCTTTTCACCTAGACTGACTGCCTCCAACTGTAAGATATACATAAATCCAGACCCTCTGGACATGGAAAAAAAATATCTACAGGGCATATTTTGCATATCACCATAATTTGACAGCCTGTGATTTCTCAAGAAAACAGAAATGTGAGAAACATTTTGACAGTTCAGTCTAATTCCAGAATTTTTCTGGCTACGTAGTTGCTAGTTGAGAGTGGTGCACATAGAAATAATTTCCCTCAACCTAAAGGAAAAGGTTGGGAAAACCCAACCTAAAGGGCGGGTTTTTGGGCTTGTAAAGGTTTTTGAGGGGTTTTTATGTTGTTTTTTGGTGGGTTTTTTTTTTGTTTGGGGGTTTTTTTGTTTGTTTTGGGCGGGTTTTTTGCTATCTTTTGCATCACTAAACAATACAGAGCTAAAATTTATTTATTATTTTATAAGAATAACAATTATTTATTAATTATTT
>VZRH01003764.1:28622-55620 GCA_013397555.1 Urocynchramus pylzowi | reverse complement strand
TATTTATTAATTATTTAATTATTAATTAATAATTAATTGTTATTATTTTATTTATTATATACACAGCTCTCTGTGACAGGATATTTGTGAGAGGTTGTTCAAGCAACAGATGTGGGTTTAATAAAGCTGGTATGACTTGAGGATCATTTGGAAAGATTTCTCCCATGATAACAACAACATACAAAGTATTAAAGTACAATTAATGTTGTTGCCCTCCATGTAATAGATATGGTAAGAAAAGGTCATCCTATGGACTACTAAAATCTACTCTGAGCACAAAAGCAGCATCTTTGCAAAGCATGTGATCCTCTATCCCAACCCAGAATCACATGTCAATTTTCCTGCCCCAGGGTTCAGACCAGAATAACTCTGAAAAACTGTACAAAGGCAGCTGGACTTCAGAAATCATTAATGAAAAAAGAAAGCAATCATTTTCAATATCATTGGGTGGAAGAAAACACACACACAAGCTATTAAAGATAGAAAACCATGAGGGGAAAAAAGCAAAAAGACTGGGTTTTATAAATTACTTTGCAGATGGAACTTGGTTATTATTCTCACTTAAAATTTCCAGAACACAATTAAATATTTTCTGCTTTCAAACTTCTGGCATCTGACCTGGCAAGACACCTTTGCAATAGCATTTTTTGTTTCTAATCACTAATTGTCTTTTGAGACCTAGATTTAAGGTGCCAATTATCCATGACCTGCATACTTCAATGTCAAAGAGTTCAGCAACAAACTCTAGGGCAGGCTGTTCCAGCTTCTTGACAAGACGAGATGAGTTTTTACTACTGGTACTTACTTGGGGCCAGATGGGAAAACCACCTTGTATTGTTGTGGAAAGGTGAAAGATAACAAAAAGGCAGGACAGAACTGACTTGTGAACAACCCACGGAGAGCTCTAACAGTTTAAGAACAGAGATAAAATTCTGGAAAACAGAAGCCTTCTGGTTTTATTCTCAGATCAGTAAAGAATGGGCCACAGGGAATAAAATATTGAGGATTACATGGTTGGTTACTTCTTTCCCCAGTTTACCTACAAATACGGCTGCCTGCACATACACAGCTAAATGAGTAGAGGGCTGAGTTTCCAAGATTTTCATCAAAATTTCAAAGAATCTGGAACCTCTGAATTTCTGCAAAACAAACTGCAGTTGTAAAGAGCCTGGCCACATCTCGAGGTTTGCTCGTGTACCTCATGGGGACCTTGTGAGAATTCACTAGGTGGGACAGGAGTTCATACAAAAAGGTTTTCAGCATGGCTCACAGCCCATCCATTTCTGCTTCTATAATCATGAGTAACAGAGCTGAACCTTAGAGACACTTCTTTACTTGGTACAAGAGGCAGAGCAGAGCATAAGTAGGGACTGTGAAAGGCATGCTGCAGAAACATCTTCTCTTACCTCTTGCAATATTCTGTATACAAAGAAACTGACTCAGAAGCATCTTTTCAATTCCCTCCTATTTGCATATTTATTAAACTCGTGTTTATCTTATTTTCAGGGGGACAACAGAAAAGCTTGACTTTTTAGGCCAGAGTCTCATCTGCAGCCTGTCATTTTTGAAAGACACCCTTTTTATTTTCCATCCAGTTGACAGTCAGTTTGAGTCCTGCACTGATTGGTAGAAACTTAAGGCAATTTTCCTAGGATTTTTCTCTCTCCACTCTGCACTGCCCAGCTCTGCCAAGTTTCATTCACCCCACCTACATTTGGGAGTGCTGCCTTACACATTACCAAATGCATATTATAACACTGGTCTGGATCTCCATCATCTTTTGGGCCATACTGCTTGCCCAGACAGATCTGCTTCAGCTGAAATGCTAGTACAATTCTTGCCAAAAAGACATCTCCCTGCTTTTTCCCAAATTAGCAAAAAGGCATAGAAAATATTGATGATTTTTGTCTTCCTGGAATATTCTCACGCTCTTTCTAGGATAAGCAAGGACATCTCTTTGCCATCCCATTATTACACATGTGCACAGTTATAAGAAAATGCTCTGAAGGGACATCAAGCAAATAATACCAATTTTCAAAATTCTATAGCAATATATTTATACAAATTACAGAATTCTGTATTTACACACCATTACAGAATACCAAGTAAAAATAACACCAATTGTTCTTTTCTTTTTCCCTCAGATTTTTCTTCAAGTCAATTTTAGAGCTCGAGAAAGGTGCCAGATGGACAGCACTAGAAGGTGAAGAATTCTGTTTGTCCACAGCACAGGAGGAGAGGCACTGCAAGCCTCCCTGCTTTGCTGTGTCAGCTCCCTGCAGCCCTGTTTTAGCAGGATCACATAAGGAGCAGGAGGGCATTGGTACCCCTTCACACCTTGGCAAAGGAGCTGAGCAGCACCCAGGTGACGATGGTTTTGCCCATCCCCCACCCGAAAACAAACAGAAATAGCTCATTTTACACAAGGGACTGAACAGAATCTGTTGGTCGCTACCCGAAACAGGCCAAATTTGACCCAGTGAACCTGAAGGGAGTGGCAAACTGCCAGCTCCTGGGCCTTCCAGTCTTGCAATAATGCCTAAGTTAAATTACATGTTTCTATATTTACATAAAGTCAGTATTTACACACCATTACGGGTTATTCGAGTAAATCGGTTACAGTTTATTTAGAAGGACTGCCATAAACTCATAACATTTTTCTCGAGTTTAATCCTTTCTGTAGAAAAATACAAAAGAAAAATAAATTAAATAAAACATGTTAACTAGTAGTAATGATTAGCCTATGACTAAAAAATCCAAGTCAATTTAACATTAAGACTTTAATTGCGGCCTAGTATTGCGGCCTCAACTCAGAGTCATTTTAACCTTTGCAAATAATTTCCTGGTGTATGTCAGATTTACTGAAACAGCAGAGAGTTGCAACCTCCTTTCCTCGTGGTGGGGTTGATGCATTTACCAGAGAGCAACGAGCCCTAGTCCTGCCCAGAAGCGCCTTTTCTTCTCCTACAGTCTCTGCATCACCCACACGAATGATCCGACACCCGACCGACCCACAGCAGCCAAAACATCCACAGCCCCAAAGGCTGGGAGACAAATGCGGGGGCTGCAGCTGAAGGCTGTAAATTCCCAGGCAATAACAGTCCCTAGACAAGTATCCTACAAATCAACTAATGTAATTTACGTCTCTTTATCATCCAGGAACCATTACAACAAGACGCCGTGTTACGTTTGAGATCACTGATATCGCCAGTTGAGGCACGGCTCCTCCTACCTGCTCCAGCACGGAAGGGGAACGCTTGTTCAGCGCACCGAGCCAGAGGTCATTCCAGAACAGAAATAAGTTTCAAAACATATAAATCAGATGGACAAGAGTGCTGTAGAGCAAAAATTTCTTAATTACAAGTAGGCTACAACCTTTTACATCACTCCTCCAAAGGAGTCCCCGTGCGTATGCAGACAGCCAGGGTGTCAGGACCAGCCCTGCTCCCAGCACATCCAATGGTGAAGGCTACACTCAACTTAATGGCACTGGATTGAAATCCTAAGAGATAAAACAACTACAAAATGCATTTTTCATATGTATCTTAACATGGTTTTTGTCTCTTTATTTTCCCTTTTCTTCAGAGTATTACGGAAAAAAATGCCTCTTCCTGAGGGTTAATTTCCAAATGGGAACGGCTAATGTTTGTGTGCTTATCTTAAAATGCTACATACCCTTAAATATTATGTACTGTTTCCTCACTTAGGGTTCATGAATATTTGAACATACTTTAGGAAAAACAATAAAAATAAGTCTAATACTGTCCCCCTCATTGTCATTATTGATAGAGATTTATTAGTTTCATTTTGCAAGTTTTACTTTAGGAAGGGTGCTAATATCATGTATTATGACAGTTCACACTGAAAGCAACTTTCCATAAAAGGTATTACAATGACCCCTATGGAACTTGTATTATTTCATAGTAGATAGTCAAGTGCACAAATAAACATGTTTACAAGAGTGATCCTGTTAACCTGGTTCTTGCCCTCTGAAATATTTATGTGTTCTTTGTGGAATCTTAAAATTAGTATAATTGTTGTTTGTATTACTTATGTTGTTTCTGGCATTCTCTTTAGGAAAAAAAAAAATAGCATATTTGTCATTTAGCTTTGGTATAATCTGCAATAGGTTTTAACAAGTAGAATATATTCCAACCCCTATATTTTCCACAGCTGTGAAATTTACAATGATGTAAGAAGTCACTTTATCAGAGAGGAAATATTACAGACACATAAAAAAAAGTTGAAGACCCAGTTTTCTCTTTAATCCTCTGGGGTAAGCTATGAAACAAGCAGTCAGAAGAGTGAGGATTCAGTGTCATGAGTGGTGTGCATACTTGTACAATAATACGGGCACAAAAGAGATTGTCACCTTTAGTACATGAGGGTCACTAGAATTTATTATTATTACCTTTTTATTGTTGGCTTTTTTTTATCCATGCACCTTTATATTTACTTGCATGAATTTACCACAGGTTCATAGTGGCCTTTGCCATTTCAATGCTTACAGAGCCTAAAGCTTCCAAAATGCCTATCTGGCCTGTACATATTTCATTAAAAATAAACTCTATATAATAAATAAATATATAAAATAAATAAAATGTTGCCTTTGGAATTTCTATAAATAAATTTAACTTTTTATTTTTATTTTTTTTACTAAGAGGTCTTTGCTTTAAACTCAGTGGGGTGAGACCCAGAGAGCGATTAACTGAAAAGTCTCTTGTTTAAGTAAGACTGCACCCTCCATGCCTTTGTAAATGCAGCGTACACTTGAGCAGGCCACCAGCCAAAAATCCTGATGAATCGAAGTATGGCAGCTATGCTGATATATGACGAAGTACAACTGATCAAAAATTTAAAAGCGTGTCTATTCCCCAGCATGCATCAGGCCTTCCTCCTCCTCCTCCTCCTCCTCCTCACCCTCCTCCTCCCCTCGGCTCCTCTCTCTCGCGCTCTCACTCCCATTCACCCTCTCCCTTTCTCTCTCTCTCGCACTCACTCTCTCGCGCTCCCTCTCGTACTAAATCAAGCGAGTGGGCATAGGCTCTCCTCCAGGAGGACAAACCTTTAAGTGCAGAACAAAATCAGCATGTTCCATCCAAGCCTCCATCATACATTATGCATGCGACAAAGTTTGGCAACAGTGGAGCTGATGTGATGACACAGCTAATCAATAAGAACCCACCGCATGAAACCTTTATAGTGGTTACTTTTTAAGGGCTCAAGTGAAGGAATTGTCTTTGTCAACTTTGGCTTAAAATATCCTTATATAGTTCTGGTACTTTCTCAGGGTCCACTGGTCTAGGTAAAAAATGTGTAAATTTTTGATGCCGTTTAGTCCTAGTCCCTTCTCTTGGAGTCCCATCTTTATTTAACGCAACGTAGTATCGTCTTCCAGTGTCCACATGTTTATATAGATTTGATGAATATGTGTTATACCAGTTTTCTTCAAATTGCTCTCTGAATACACACTCCTGGGTTAATTTTTCCTGTGGAAAGAAAAGAAAGAGCAGTAAGGAGACAGCCACTAAAATAAGCTACGTGTTAAAGAATTACTATTTTAATGGCTTGAAACTGGTATCTCAATAAATTTCAGAATAAACTATTTCAATTCTCCCAGTTTTGGCTATGAAGATCTGTATTGCTGGGTGTTTCAGGAGGCAGTCAGAAGGGTCGATAACTCTATGGGAAACAAAAATTATTCTCAAAGCCTCATTGCCCAAATCAAAGTAACAACAAAGATGAAAACAGACACTTTTTATTTCTGATAGTTCCCAAGCAACTCACAAGATCTTACTGGACTTCTGTAACTAGCTGTTTCAATGGTGAGTGCAGGCATTCAAACAAGCAGATATAAATAAAGGAAACTAGAACCAGTTTGCAGGGCTGTAATAAAATTTACAGTCTTAAAATCTCTATGTCATTTCAATGCATGGAGAACTCAATGCATTTCATTAATTTAAAAACATACCATTTGCTATCTGTCATTTGATTTATTATTTGTATCAAGAAGCCACGACCCAATAGAGCTTCAAACAGGAACATGAACCCTGTGTGCTGAGATGAAGCAGGCAAGGAAAAGCCCTCCAGGTTTGCATTATCAGGGTTGTCCTTGTGTCCCATCCTACTGAGGACAGAGCCCACTGAGGATATCAACCATTCATCAGATCCCCCTGCCACCACAGAATCCCACTCCTTCCAGTTGACCCACTTCTTTAGTCTGTGTGTTGCCTTCTACATCCTTATAATTGCTTAAATTTGCTTTTAAAAATATTGCTTAATAGAGTGTTTAAAATGCAGCCACCTGATAACCAGATTCATTTTAAGAAGGACTCACACAAATTACTGGGAAAAAAGGTGGTGAGCATGGGAAAGCTGGGAAAAATAAGCCTGAAAATAGTCTTTTCACCAGGCACAAGGAAAAAAATAGTGATAATTCAATGTATTGTTCATAACAAGTTCTCATTTCAATAGCACTCACATCAGCCACACCCAGCTTCCAGCTGAGGATCAATTTCTAGTTGCAAAGCTTCATACAAAGCATGTGTTTTACAGACATTAAATCTTAAAATAGTCCTTTTAGATAGGAGCATAGAGATGGGAAAACAGGGACCAAGGCCCAGAAGCAGCAAAGCATGTATGGCATCTAAGCCATACACTT
This sequence comes from Urocynchramus pylzowi, assembly GCA_013397555.1. Taxonomy (NCBI): domain Eukaryota; kingdom Metazoa; phylum Chordata; class Aves; order Passeriformes; family Fringillidae; genus Urocynchramus; species Urocynchramus pylzowi. The sequence continues at coordinate 48,959 of VZRH01003764.1, read as the reverse complement.
TTGCCTGCACACAACTAAGGAGCCACAGTTCAAGCACCCCTAAGAAACCACCTTCCATGACTTTACTAAGGAGCTTCCCAAGGTCTACCATCGCCAAGGTCTCTTTGGGGCCACCTCTGCTGCTTGAGACTCAGCTCACAATCCTTTCCCAAACCAATGTGCTTCAGCCCAGATGTTTCACTGCTGCTTTGTGTGGCAAGCACTCTGCTCCCAGGGCAGCCCACCTGGGCTGGGGACAAGCGAGGTCCAAGGAGCCCTATACACCTTACAGAAGTCACCCAGGAACTATCCCATGTGGGGGAAACAACCCTGTGCAAATGAGGAAAGGAAGCCAACACCCCTCTGCACCTGTATAAACTGGGTATTGAGCTACAAAGACAGAGTCCTCCTCAGGCCTTCCCAAAGACCTAAAGGTTTGGGATTTAGAGGATTCTTCTAAATTAAATTTATGGCAACTCCAGTAGGCAAGAAAGGCAGCAAATAAGCTGCTCCTGACCTCCCCCTTAATGGGTACGGGGTACCTCACTACCACTCAGGAAGGAGAAATCCCAGACAGGACCTGGTTTCGCATATTTAACACCTGAAAATTCACTATGGCAGTGACCACATGCCTTTGTAGATGTGACAACTTTTTTTAGAGTAATTTCTGACTACGACATTTTTAGTTCAAAGTACATCAAACAGAGCAATAGTCTACACTGGTTATAGGCAAAAGAAGCACAAAAGAAGCACATTAAACCCTTATCTGTGGGCCATACCCTGCAACCTTCTATAGATAATTGTCTCTATGTCCTTTGCCAGCTTGAAACTGCAGCTGCATTGAGCATCACCAGACCAGCAGCAGCTGCTAGTGACACCCATTGCAGTATTCCCCTTGTACAGCCTCAAAAACACAAACTATTATAAAAGGTAATCAGCTGCAGAGAAGATTATCTTTAAGTGTAGATTTCGTTCGTGCTTTATTTTGCATGAGGTTTAAAATCATCTGTTTGTCCTAAGGCAGATTCAGACACTAAGGGGTATTATATACTGGACTTATATAAGTCCGTGGGGAAAGAGAAACTAATTCAAATTGTTTTCCTGCTCTCAGAAGGCAATAGGATCACATGACAAGCACTGCAGAAGAACTCCCTGCTAAAAATAGCAGCATTTTAGGAAGATATTTCAGTCCTGTCGTGAATTCATTAATTATTCACTTCATCTGCATTTTTTTTTAGCATCATCATAAATTTCTATCTTTACAAGAACTACTTCCCCATGCCCTGAAGGAGAAATTTTAAAATAGCCTCTCTTTATCTGGCAGGTTTGATGGATCATGGCAGTGCTGTGGTACACAAACTAGCAGACCCTGAATCAGGGGGTTTGCATTGTACTGCACTCTGGATGACTTAAATGGATTTCAAGCTCACAAATTCAATCTTCATTTTACAAGCTTATCCTATTTTAAATTTCTATTTACTTGCAACACAGCTATATCTCTTTTGTCTTTCTTCAAATTCTCAGAAATTCATGTACAAACATGAGACAAATACTTCAACATGAACATGACAGGGCAATCAGGATGTGGGATCAGATAGATAAGAACATTAACAAACACCCTTTAAAACAAAATAAATAATTTCTTTATACAGTCAAACCTTATCCTTCTAGGAGACTTAGAAATTCTGGTTGTGGTCAGACACCATTGGAATAAATCAGTGTTGACGACTTTGGATCAGATCCTGTAAGTAATGTGGGACACTAAAATCCCATAATATCCTTCTTCCCATGCCCTGAGAGATTCTTACAATAATGTCTCATCTAGTACCAAGAAAGACAGAAACCAATATCCACTAGAATAGTCATTTATGCAGAATCACAGAATCCTTTGGACTGGAAAGGATCTTTAAGATCACTGAGTCCAAGCATTTAATCTAACCCTGATGAGGCCACCCCTAAACCATGTACCACCACAGCCCTACATCTCATGCTCACATTTTAAGTATACATGTCTTTATTCCAGCCAGAAATTAGCATAACACCGGGGTGAGGCTGGTCCATCCTGCCAACACCACCCTCTTGTCTCACCATCTTAGGAAGGGAAAGTCTTGCTGAAAACTGACTCTCCCAGTACGGAAAGGATATGGTGTTTCCTGATCACATTTCTCCTTCTGGCTATGACTTTTAGAAATTCCTTCTATGCACATTTGAAGAGCAAGATTTAGACCTACAATACAGCAATTTTTGCATACTTTTATTCCAGCAACTGACTTCTCTATCAATTTTCCAGTGCAAATATTTCCTTGCACCATACTTAAAGTTGCTGGACATCTTTGTCAAAAGCTGACACAAATACCAAACATACCCAACTGGAACAGCTATGGAAAGTAACCTGCATTCCTGTGAAAGGGGAGGCTGCCTGCCTTGCTCAAATCATTTAATTCAGGGCCAAATAAGGAGGTGACCTCAAAATTATATAAATCAGATGTTGCACCACATTCCATGTGTTTTCTGTGAGGACTGCTCATAGAGTATTCAACTACAAAGTGATTGATTTTCATTTTGTTACATTTCCACGCTTTACCTGTTTGGTTTTTTAACCTGTTACTTAACACAGAATGTTCAAATAATTGAATTGTACAAAGATGCACATATCACAAAGACAAAACCCCGAGAAAGATTTAATTCAGAAAACTGCTAATGGCTGGTCAGTGTTAGCAAGCTCAGGACCCCCTTCCCTTTCTACATTCTCCACCACCTAACAAGGGAAGAAGATAATTATGCTATCCTATTTCCAGGCAGATTGATTAAAAGTCAGATTCTAAATTAATAAAGTGCATGGCTACAGGCATCAAAATGAAAGTTCTGCTAGCTTGTTTTAAAATAGCTATCCATGTGAAATAGTTAATTGTAAATAAGTAGAAACACGTAAAACACATGTACACTGCTCAAAGAATGGTTTCATGACTCTAAAGAATGTAAGACATTCGTGCTGCTTGGTACTTGAAAGAACAGTACAGGGTCCTATATAAAACACATCAATACTCTTCCTTCCTTCCTTCCTTCCTTCCTTCCTTCCTTCCTTCTAAATAACCCTATGGAGCTAAAACTTTAATTTATTTTGTAACCTGACAAAAGAAAGCCTCTTCAGACCATCATTCCTAAAATTACAGCAAGTACCTTTCATGCCAAGCAAACTGTTCTGTTCTATGCCATGTATAGTTTTCCCTTTTGCAAACTGCTACACTGATTCAGTAGAGACAAGAAAACACCTAATCCAGAAGTCTGAACAACTATTAACAAGAAATATATCTGATGTAGTCAACACTTCCTGTATACCTGCTGCACACTAACACCTTGTTAATCCACCCTGTCTTAATAGAAGTCACGTTTATATGTATAATCTCCTGAGTAGTTTCATGCAAATCCCTCATTATAGCTACATGGCATTACTAAAAACTGCTCATGTAGGGAAGGGAAACAAAGAAAAGCCCTATTCTCCTCTGAAGCAGTTTGCTTTGCTGTTCTGCCTACCAACACACACATTTTACATGCCATTGGCCCTTCCCATGCTGTAATGCAAACAGCCTCTAGAACACACCATGTTCAGCTAATAATTAACACTCATCCAGAGCTGTCATAAATAAAAGTCTAGCTTAGCATTTGCTGTGGTATTTACTATACTCTCATGCTAAGCCTGTTAGTTTCTGGCTGGGTGAACCACCTCCAGCCACAATGAGAAGCCAAATACCAGTGTCCAAGCAGCACCACTTTCTTTTCCAAATTAGAGCACAGTGTGAGTCAAGCCCTGCATACGGTGTGTCTGACTTGGTAAGTGTCACAGAGCTTGCTTTGATGAGTTTCTCCAAGCAGCCTCTTTTCAGAATGCTTTGTTTGATAATTTGACAAAACATTAAAAAAAAAGGGGAAAAAATTTGTCTGCCAAGAGGACTAGCTAACTGGTTTTTTGTTTGTGTCAGTAGTTCTCCAAAAGCCTTTTAGACAGACAGCAGGAAAGCCTTCAGGGCCAGAGGGGAGACAAGCAGTCAGGCACCAGCGCTGCCACCGATATACGTTTCATATTCCATGGCACGTTTAATAAGATGAGGGAAATCAGGCAAGGTGTCCCTGGCACAACCACAGTTAGGCAACTGCATTCTCCCTACCTGAGGTCACCTTGTACTCTCACAGAGTACATCCAGTATCCATCTTTCTTTCTTCCCCTAAACCTCTTAGTTAATTTGTATAAAGTTTTTATTATACATCAATCCCCACTTACAAAATAAAAATCAAGTATGACTGTTCTGTGCTGCTGCCATGCAGAAGTAATGATAGTGCTTAAAGATTAGCATCTTTCATACAAAAAGCTTGTAAAGATCGCAAGACCCAGCAGAACCTGAACCCCTTGGGATCATGATTGCCAAAAGCCACAACACCTACCCAGATGCAGACACTGTGGTACTTCCATGCCCTGATGCAGAAAACAGAAAAGCAGTGCTTCCTGAATAAAGTAAGCTGACTCAAGTACCAACAGTAAAGTCCCAGGACACTGTCAGTGCAGGAAGGATTTCAGTCCTTCACCCCTTTGTCCCATTGCCGCTCTTCTCCCGCTTCCTTGCTCTCCACACTATCAAGAACCTTCTCTGGAGAGGCCAGGCTGGCACAGAGCACTATGCTACCCCAGGGTTGTTTACAGAGCTCTTCTGATGTGAGCTGTGGGAGGATGAGACGCCAATTAGGCCTCCATGCAATTTTGCCACTGCCAACTCCTCAGTTCTTGGTTTTACTGATATCCTCTCCTTTGAGATTTCAAGTCTGCAGCATCTGTCAAGCTTTAAGCATGACCTCCCTGGACACGAAATCATTACGGGACGAGCAACCCCACTGTGCCTGAGGATAGGCAACCCATCAACAGCCGTGCTTCAAGTTCACAAAGGCTCGGTTTATATCTGCTCAGCCAAGCGCACAAGTTGAAAACTCATTTTCACCTAAACACCCAAGATCTGCTCACGACGCTGTTGGAAGTCTTGACAAAACTCCAGGGACATATCTCAGGCTACATAAGCTGTCACAGTGTCTTTTCTCTGGAAGCTGACGAGCTTCCTTCTCCACACCACAACGGAACAGGACCAGGCCAAAGTCGACTCTTAGAAAACAAATAAACAGGTCTGTTCTCCTCCCTCCCACACCAGCAGGACCAGGCCCACACTGTGTCATTTACTAGTCACACTTCTAACCTCTATTTTATTTTTGATTCCCTTGGCACAATAAAGAACTGCAGTCATCAATGTTATCTAAGCATCTAATTCATAACGCTTGGCTGAACCCTTCCAAGAATCAGAAAGCAAGGTGGTATGCAATCTGATACAGGGGCCAGAGCCAATTTTTAAAGAAGATGGGAGAAGGGTTCCCGTCAGCTTAAATGGAACATGGATCAGCATTGCAATGATAAAAAGGCAACAAATATTTTAAGACATTAAAAGAACCATTTCAGGCATGCTCAGATTTACTGAAAGCTGTAACTTGACCTCCCCCAGCTCCCCACTCCACAAATTCTCTTCTATCAAAAGACAACCTGTATGTCAAAGCAGGGCTGTCACCCTACAGCTACACACAGTCTTTAGCCTGAATACCAGTTAAGGTTTTAACCAGACAGAGATTTGTAAATAAAACATGCTTTCCTTAAATCCAACTAAGATGGAACAAAGTGTTTTGTCAGTATTATTTTCCTTATTCTGTGGTTCTCTAAGCACACTACACAGGTTTAAAGGACATGTAGACCTCATTCAACAGAAAGTGCTGCTTAAGTGAGCTAAACTCACATGCTGAAAAACATTGTAAAGTGAGGGATAAAAAGTACTTAATCTGCATGAGCCTCAACATTCAGTGAGTACCCCACAAAACAGATTTATCCACCATTAAAGAAGCACCTCATCTCTCAGCTACCAGATGTCATCATAAAAAGAGCAGAATGCTCAGGACCCTTCATGAAACACTTTGCCATGGGAACCAAATAATTATTATACATATGTAGTGGTATAAATGTACATTATAAAAGTAATTCATGTTTTATTCTTTCAGCAAGATAATTTGGTCAAGGACTGATGAACAAAAGCCTGCCTCTGTATTTTGCTATTAATTTTATGCAAAGCTACCAGCTAGGTACTAGCTCAGAGGACAAGGACATTACTGATCACATTGTCATTCTGGACAGGGGTCATTAAATAAACACAGCATCACAAGCTATCACATTTTGGAAAGATCCTCACTCAAATGCCAAATATCCACTGGGGTCTTGAAAACCAACAACCTTCACTGAGAAATTTTAAAAACTACGTGCTTTGGTGGGCACTGCAGCAAAGGCTTGGCACACTATGATCTTTACCCAGCAGACCTCAATTGCTTATTCAGTTTAAATTGTTTGCAAATGAGGCCTTTTGATTTCCCGCCTTGTTTGGACAGGAAGGAAGGCCAGTGTTTCAAATAGTTGCTGTTGAAGAAAAGATGTCATGTTTCCCTTTTCAGACAGCATTGCCCCCTCCATTGGCAAACACTTCTCATAAACAGTCTCTCCAGGGGTGACGTTTCGGACACTTCCCCCATTCCTTTTCCCAGGGGCAATCCCTCCACAAAGTCTTGGATTTAGTTACACAATTTTAGTATCTTGCTTTCTGAGTAGAATAAACACTATTTTCTTAATATTTCTCAGAAAATCCACACATCTTTGGTGTTGCTATGCCATGACTTATGTTGTCAGTGATAGAGCTGACCAAGCCTTTGGGAAATGCAGGAGGCTCTTCTCCTTCATGAGACCCCTCCTCCTCACATGCACACCAGTCAACCTGTCTTTCAATGGGTAAAACTTCAGTCATGCAGTTAATTTCAGCTTTGATGAAAGAAGCTATCATTTTGTCTGAAAAAACCCAAAAGATATATAGTAACAACTTCAACAGAGCTAGTGACTGAAGAGCTCAAAGACCAGGTTGTTGGTCTCCCAGGCACCTGCAAACATGGATCTTCTAAAGAAATCAGATTTTTAAAGTTAAAAAAAAAAAAAAAAAGTTGTTTTGTTTAAACTTTACAACATTTGTATATTCTAAAATGAATCAAAATATTTTGCTGAAGTCTTCTCCAATAACTTTCCTGTTCTGAGTTCAGATTATACACTATATGATGTCCTAACAAAGCCACCAGCGGGACTTGTCATGAAGAAGTAAGACTACATGTTAAAAGATTGCCTCTAGATTGCAGACTCTCATAGGCAGGAACCCTGTCTAGATTTAGTTTTTTAAAATGATGAATACAATACAGCTGTTATCTTGATTGGGATCTGCTGACACAACCATAAAACTAATTGGTGGTTTTACAGGAGCAGGTCCAATCCTGATTCCATTGAAGGCAATGGTATTTCAACCATAATAGAATCAAGTCAAAATTTCTCTTGAGTCACAACTGCCTCTATAATTGTGTTAAATTTGAAGAGCAAAGTTTATCAGATTAAAGATGCACAGCCTGGGCCAGACCTCAAAAGTATGCAGCATCCACACTAGAACACAAGTTTTACCTCAGCAGCAGCCTGGGGAACACAAATATAAAATCTTATCTTCAAATCAGATCTCTGCCAGTATAAAAGGAATAAAAAAGAAACAAAAAGGCCTTTATAGAAGGGGAAAATATGGATAAATTTGCACTATAACAAGCTTTATTTCTCAAGCTTTTTGAATGCGACACAAATGAACCACATTACTGCACATCACCAAATTAGCCTAAGCACATTCATACTGCAAAGCAAATCTCAACCTAGTCAAAATCCCTAATGAAGTCCCCACAGGGCAGACTTTTCCTACTCTGTCTTTGAAAATGATGAATGGCAAAGTGGGAGAGAGTGCCACATTCACATACCACTGGCTCCTGAATCAGAAACAGAGCACATCAGATCTTTATCTGATGCAGTGAATAATCCCCAAGCACATCTCAGTGTCACTGCTGCTGATGCTTTTAGCATGTCACTTCAACACAGTATTCTCAGATCAGCCAAAGACACTGAACCTTTTCACACCCCTGTATCATTATACAGCCTGCTCCAGAAAGGCTTGGGGCTGCAGTGACAGGGAACTACACAACTGCAAAGAAAAGAATCTGAAGATGTCCCACTCTTGCTTGCTGGGTATGATTTGGGTTTGCAATGCAGTTATACCACTTTAACAACACCCTGTTGTTGAAAACATGGTGCTCAACCCTTCAACCATCCCACACTGCACCTGATTCTCCCACTGAGCCCTAGTGCTTGCTCAAACAGGCAGCAAGCCAGTTCAGGAAGCTGAACATTTTCCTGTGGCTTTATATCCCTCAACTGATCTCCTGACAGGTCACATGAGTGCCACTGTTGGAGCTTGGAAGACAGCAGAAGCATGCAGCACTAGCAGGGAATCAGAACTGCCCTTTCTGAAAGGGGCTTCCTGCAAGGTCACATTGCCTGCCTCCTCAAGCAGCACCTCTAGCCACCCATTATCATAAGAACACAAAATTTCAGACACCTTTAGATAGGGGAAAGCAAATAATTAAACTAAGGTTTGAGTAGGATCTTACTTTACCAAAGCTTAACCTTATACAAACACACACACATACACGTATGTGTATATATTTTTTATATATATATACACACAAACATACACACACATATACATACACACATAATTCATATAGAAGTTACTCATACTTTCCTATCCCAGGCATGTAGTGAGAATCCAAGATCAACATAGAATTGCAGACCAAGGCAAGGAGATCACTGAGGGTTTTCTCCCAGAAAAAATTATCTTCAGACCTAGTTAGCATTTGAAACTAAGTCCTCTGAGGTAGACCATAGACTTGAGGAAAAGTGTAGTACCTATCTCACAGAACACTTCTAGTAAGTGTCCCTCTTTGGTGACAGTGTTATAGCCTACAAAATTCTGATTTTAAAAAGACTGAAAGCCATCGTTTAAAAACAACCACAAAAGTTGCAATTTCTCACAAAACTTTCTCCCATATTACCTGTGTCAAGTGTACTGACCTATCATTTTTTCCTACACCAGTACCCACATCTCTTTTTTTCCTACAGAGAAAGAAACAACCTGCTGAGCAGGTTGCAGTTCCTGCCTCATTCCCCATGCTGGTGCTTGTGGGGAACACCATTTAACAGTACCCAGCTTCCAGCAAAACTGCCCATCCAAATTCTAGGAGTGGTAGTCTCTAGAAGGGTGAGGTAGATGAGGTAACTCAAGTTTATGGACTTTTCTCAGATCTATACCCTCCACAAAGGAAACATCCACAGTCACAAAGCTGTTTCCTATCGTGCAGTGCAAAGAAAGCATTTATGTCTCATCTACACCTCCCTGCAAAAATCCTTCTGGCCAGCTCAAAAACCCATTTCCTCACAGCCTGAATCTTCCTCATTATGCAGCCTAAGCTTTCTTGTGACCTATTCAAACCAATTCATTCTTATACTCTATTTCAAGGACTTTTTTTCCTCCCTGGTATTACACCTCAAAGTATTTACAGAGATCAAGAGCATGCCCTCTCAGTTTTCATTCTGCAGGCTAAGTAAGTCATGGTCTTTAGAGTCTATCATTTGATAGTCTTGTCATTCCTCTGATCATCCCAGCATGCACTTTCTGTACTTGTTTTTGTTTCAATTCATTTTCTTTAACACAGTGACCAACTGCATTTTGCATTTAGACTGGATCCTCCTAGTGTTGTATGGAGTTGCACTGACAGAGCTCTCCTCATGTGTAAATATTTTAAGCACTTTAGGTCACCAAGGCCCTTCTGTGAGGTTGCCTCCTGTGCTGGAAATACTTCCCACCTTTGCAAAAAATTTCAATAACACACCACTACCTATTTATGATGAGATGTTTAATGTACCTAATAAAACCAGGGAATAAAATCAGTCCAGGGACCTATCCATAAAAACTCCACTAACAGCTTCACTGCAGTCTAATACCTTTCAGCACTCCCCATTGCTGTCTTCTCTTCAGAGTTTTCACCATCTATCATGCAAGTCTTCTAATAACACTCATTCTATCCACTGTAACAAAAACTCTCTTCTGTAGGTCATACCCAACACAACCCTGAAGTTTAGAACAATTTTCAATTTCTAGAAAAATATATTCCTACCAAAAATCAGATATTATGCTTCCCTGAAATTATTTATCCTGCTTCAGTAAACTCATGCATGTACTTCCTCTACTCTTTCATTTAAAAGGATGTTCCTAATGTCCCAAGCACATCCCAAGCCAGACTTGCAGCCAAACACAAACCACACAGCCCGAGGTACACACACACTCGAGGCTGGAAAGCACCTGCATTGCCTCAGAGGGAAGCAGACACTCTCTCACCCAGGGCTTGCTCCCACATTTGTGCTGCCAGTGACCTGGGAGGGAACCACTGTGGCTGAAGCCCTTTTGCTTGGCCAGATTTGTTTTCCAGTTCCATGCTTAAATTCCCCAGGCAGCAAAGAAACACTTGTGCCAACAAAAGGGAGGAGATGGATGGTTGGAGGGGAAAATAGCTACTTCTTTCAGCAGCAGTATTGGCTGCCCCTGCTCCCTTTGTTCATCCCAACACAGGGAGCTCCCCAAACCCCTTTTACCACCCAAAGTACTTTATCAGAAACAGGGCTAGCCCAGTTAGCCTCCACATTCAAACTGTATTGCATTTATACTCTTGCCTGAATACACCATGCTGGTAAAGACTTCTGTTCCCTTTCCAGGCATATAGCTTAAAAACTTTTCACCTTATTAAAGTTTTAGTACACGTTTCAGGGCCCAAATCAGCTTTATTGTAGTAATTTCCATTTCATCCCCATGCTTCTACATCTCTAAGACACAATCATTTCTGCATCCTGCCCTTCTCCCATTCTCTGCAGACCCTCTGCCAAGCACTCAGAATCTTCAAATCCTTACATGTAGTTTCACCCTTGCTGGGATACCATTTCCACAGGATTTCTGCTTCTCTGACAAAGTTTCAAGCTTCCTTCACATTCAGAACCTTAATCACCTTTTTGAACTGGGCCTCTTCAGAATTTGCCCATCAAATTAACTGCAGGCCTGCTTCTTGCAGTCTCCTGCTTAAAGCAGATTTACCCAGGGAGACACAAGTCACTGTCATCAGTAAAAGACATCATCGGGTTTTTGAGCACGGCAGTGCCAGGTTTTCCTGAGCAAAGCTGCTCATGCAGAAAGCCTGACCACTCCTTACAAGCCAGCTGCCATAGGAATCACCTTCTGTCTCTCCATTTATACCATTTACCAGAAGGCAGTTTATTATTGTAAATAATAATAATAACACAAGCAGAAGGGTGTTAAACCAGGTGCCACAGCCATTATTCCTCCTGGGATTTGACCACTCTCAGCCTAGAAGTCTCTGCCTTCACTCAAGGAAATTGCTTTTAATTCTCCTTCCAAAAATTGTGCACTGAGGCTGTTCTGTTTCCAGGCTCACCTCAATCATGGTACCTGGACACTAAGAACAGATAATCCAGATTATTATGAAAAGAAATATCAATCTGAAACATATGGAATCATTTTAGATCAGAGGTATTTAAAAGGAAAGTGTGATGGTACTGGAGGGTAATTTATTTATTTATACAGTTCTTCAATACCTGTAGTAATTATATACTTGGCCCAAATGCTGTTACAAACATGCACTTTCAACCTGCTTTTTTCTTCATGCTGTTTCTGTGCACCTTGACCTACCATTTGAAAGGCTGAACAATTCCCTTCCTTTATTTGCACAGGAACATAAAAGATATTTTTAGAATGCAGCCAAAGAAATCCTTGCCTACACCAAGCAATTTTCAGTAAACTATGACAAATTGTCCCTTTTTTTGTCAGAAAATTTCTTTTCACCAGTCTCTGTAGCTTCATAGCCCTTCCAGGACTGTGGGGACCCAAACAAAAGCATAAAACACTGCAGGTGCAGCCCTGCTGGGACAACAAAGAGGCATATGGTCACCTCCCTGCACACTTACTGGGAAAACATGTTTCTTCAAGGACAGTACTCTCTCTCTCCCTCTCTCTCTCTCCCTGTCTCTCCTCCTCCACTGTCTCCCCAGTGTTTTAGGAGCAAAAGGTAAGTTTAGTCTCCCAGATCAAGCTTTCAGTTCACTTTTTGAAGGACAGGAATTTATGACCCTGTTAAAAGCATTCATACATCTCACCTTGCAGCACACACCCTGTAAGTCTGCAACCCAGAGGTGTGGAGCTTCCCTCCCTGGCTCCTGATCTGAGCTCTTCAACTCTGTCCCAGCTGCTCTGGGAGTAAATGAAGCTTCTCTCTGTATGCTCCCCTGAGCTCTCCTTCCAAGCACTCTTTCCCCCTTCCTCAACAACTCCTCCATCTCCACTCCTGCCTTCCTCTCCCCACCTGCACAGCTCTCCTGGTAGCTGCTCCAGATCTTGCAACTACCCATACTCCTCCTGAGCACCCAGCCTGAGCTATCTTTTGCCACCTGCCAAGGGCACAAAGAGCAGTGGAGGCACCAGCATTTCACTGACTGGTTTAGGTTGAAAAGGACCTTTAAATTTCATTTAGTCCAAACCCCCCTGCAATGCACATCTTCAACTACATCAGATTGCTCAGAGCCCGGTCCAACCTGACTTTGAATGTTTTTAGCAGTGGGGCATCTACAGTGTCTCTTGGTAACCTGTTCCTGTGCCTCACCACACACACCACCAAAAAGTATTTTTCTTTATATCCAGTCTCAGGAGAGGAATGGGGCAGGTGCATGTCTGTGGGAGATCAGTGAGGTGGGCATGCCAGCAGTCAGAAGCAGCACAGCTCTCTACTGCAGATAAGCCCAGGACAGCCAGGGCAGCTGAGGCAAGGGTGTCCCATGTTCCTGCTTGGTCTGTGCTTGAGGTAGCCCAGAACTCCCTCAGAGGACAGCCTGCTGTGGGAACAATGGGCACCCTATGGTGTGGGGACACATCACAGCCTGCCACATGGGTGGCAGCTGCTAATATTCCCAAGGGCAGCATGACAATGGGGACAGCCTACAAAAGCATGAAGGTTGTGGGACTGATCAGAAAGACCTCCCTCCCTCCATGGCATGGCCCTGAGGAACACAGCTAAGATACATTTCTGAAGTCCTTGCCAGACATGTTGGCAAGAGCTGTTTGGCACTTGGGAAGGAAAAGGTCTTCATGTCTTGTCTTAACACCCTTTGGGTCCTATCTCTAGTTTGCATTTTTCCTCCTTTCCAGTGACAAGCACAGTAGCTGCTGTGAAACATGATGAGTCATAGCTGCAGGCTGCCAGGGAAAGGCAAGGTAAAGGGAAAGCAGGGACAGATGAGACAGGAGGGAAAGCTGCTGTCACTATCCAGGCTCCAAGTCATTGTTAGGTAGCTACCAATGGTTTCTCTGCAGCACCATGTGCATGTATTTACAGCTGCCCCTGGCTAAATCCATGGCATGAGGAGGAATTTGAGAACAGACACGTTATGTTACACATCTGCCAGAAAGCAGCCTGAGAGGCACTGTGCTCTTCTGACCAGAAAATGCAGCAGGAACTGCCCCCTGTGAGAGTGGGGAGGTGGAAAGAGCTTGTCAGACAGCTAATCTATGAGGAAAGCAGAACTTTGAGAAGGCCAAGAGGAGCATGACTGGATCAAGATATGCTGAAACTGCCTTTACTGTTGCCTTTCATGAAAACTGGCAGCAATCACCCACCCTGGCTGCTCTGCTTTGCCATATGTCCCATCTCCAGTGGCACCACAATTATACCGGGAAAAAATCTTCCAGTGTAAAATGTTTCAAACACAAATATAGAAGGATAGAGGTCTTTTAGGTCACTGATTTGCTTCATGCCTAATATATTTTTCATGCAGTAATTAGAATATAGATATGATAGTGTCAGGCACAGGGCATCTATTCCAATAGTGTCATGTACTGAATGCCTCCCAAGCTGTGAATCTAAGCACCTACCTAGATCCCCAACGCTGATGTAGAGGAAGACCAAGTATTTCTTAGGCTGCTACTCAGTTGTGTGTGAGTTTCTCATCTTAGGAAACACAGCCACAGTGTCATAAGTGTACCTGCTCTGTGACAGAGCTGATGCTGTTCACAGCCCTTAGGGAAGACACCAAGACAGAGGGATACACCTCCCAGCACAGCAGCACAAGGACAGCTTACTGGTGCTACAGAACAGCTCAGCTGAAGAGATTGGTCCACTTAATGCAGGTGAAAGACTGACTTAAGTTTTTCACAGTCTGCCACATATCAGTCTCAAAACTAATCTCTTTTAAGTTCTCTTCTACTTTGCCAGAGAGATAATTCTGTGCTGGATTGTGCCTTGCTTCTGGTTCAAGCTGAAAATTTATTCCCATCAGAGTACTTAATTTTCAATTCATTGCATTTTTTGACCAAAACCAAAAGCAAAACACTGTCACTTAAAAATGTCCAGCCAATTCTACACAAAAATCTGCTCTGAGGCCTGCTTATCTCAGTGTTTCTAAGAGAGCTGACAGTTGCTGAAATATAGGCACTAGGATTGCTAGTGTTGACAAGGTTTTAAAGCATCATCACACTGAGTAGCCATTAGAGGTTATATTTCATTGGAAGTAATGTAATTCAATTACCATCACTCTTTAGTATGTCCCATCTCTGGAGGCTGACAATAACCTGTATCATCCATCAGATTTTAACCTGAACTTTGCATTATAGCCTCAGAGATTGCCAGCTCTCCATTATGAATGGCTTCATATTTTTAGTGTCATTTCTTAGGAAAAAGAGGTTACCCAATTATACTGTACATCCATTTGCCTGCTTGTCTCTCCTTAGCTTGTCAACCAGGTTCAATCAGGAGGCAAAGGTCTTCAAGAAAATTAAGTTCCTATCAGTTTTGCAACTAATCAGAGGCAGGGTAAAGAAGAGAAATTATTTGCACATCCCACTTGGGAGTGGTGAGATTGCTATGCAATCCCTGCAAAGTGACAGTCTGGTTAGCATGGACAGCTAACACTGTCTCTTTCTCCACACAAGAAACACAAAAGGCTAGGGAATTTGTGCTGCTGCAGGGACAGAATGTCAAAGAGCCCCATGCCTTGTACTGTGAGACACAACTCCTTAGGAAAGCAGGCTCCTTTAGAACTGCTGTTCATGGAACAACTATTTTATAATTGCAGTGAGCTTGCAAAGAATTTCTTGTGCATATTTCTTCAGACAAAGAATGTCTTGACTAATTCACTCTGACAGCCAAACATATTGCAAATACAAAACATAAATTGCACAGGAAAGTGATGTAACATTTGCTTTCCCAAGTCTATGCATTTAAGCTCCATCAATAACCACATTTCCTGTCTCAGAATATCTGAAATGCAGAGTAACTGATTCACTATGTTTATATGTTGAAATGATTACTCTTCCTGATGATTATCAACATTACTGATTCATATTACTGCTGTTGCTCTGCCTTTTTGCTGCCTAACTGAACCTGATGTACTCATGTACTTTGCTAGTTCCTTATCACATTTATCAGCTGCACAAGAATTGTGACTTATGACAACTTACTCCTCACAGGCAACTGGTTTACATCTGTCATTGCATCCATTCCTTTTCTCACTCCCTCTCCATCCTTCCAAACTTTACCTGCTCCATACTGACATTTATACTAAATCCCTTTTCTTTGGCCTTTCCCACTCACTGGTTCTCACCATCTCTGCATCTCCCCTTCTCCCATGTCCACTCATCCTCCATCCCAGCCCTGCCCTTCATTTTATCACCTCTTTTTCTGCCTCCCACATACACTGCCATTATCTGTGCAGCTTCCTCACCTAGCTTGTTCTTTGTTCAGAAGATAATCCTCTTCATCTCTCTCACACAAAATTTTGCTAGAAAGAGATCAGTGAACCTGGACACCCTTATGGAAACACTTCTGCTGAACTTTCCTGGTTTCACTTGCTCACACTTCTACATGGGTAATGTACAGGGAAACTGGACTTCCCTCTTACCCCTTCTGTTTTCATCTGCCTACTCACAACCATCAACTCATGTTTTCTCCTATTCTCACTTTTCCAAATTAATACCACTCTCCTTTGACACAGGTGTCTTCAATTACATTCAAAGCCTTTCTCTATCACTTTACCTTCTTTTTGAGTGTTTCTCTTCAACATTTACACTATCAATGGACAATTGTAACCTTCTCCTCTGCATCTAATAAACCTCTGTGAATGCACAGCTTCACTTCACTTCAGATATTTGCTTTCCCTTCAATCCTGCCATCCTCTTCCTCATATACAACTACTTCTCTCGTCCTTGTAAGCTCTGAGGTTGATATTTCACTGGTAGAAGAGCTTGCCCTCTACCATCTAGGGAATTATCTGCCAAATTTCAGATGAACCTGCCCACGATCTACCCAGGGTATGAAGCCAGTTGTACATCAGATGCCTCCAATAGTCCCAGGTAAGAGCCACATCATACAGACACATGCACACATACACACACTCTCTCTCTGCTCTGCTGGAAGACAGCCCATGTTGCCAAGAACAGTCACCCATCAGCTGCAGGTAGGCTGGCAAACTCCCACATCTGAAATACCAGATTTACTCCTCCCTCACACCCGTTACTCACTCCTGCTGCCATCCCTCAGGGAGCACCAGCAAAACTTTCAGGACAAGACCACCAAGCCTCTTGCCCTCATTCTTACAGTTTTTGTAACTTCTGTCACATTCTTGTTTCTCATTCTCTCATCCACATATGCCATCCTTTCCCTCCCCCTCTACCTTATTTTGTCAATTCCTAGAAAGCTCTCTGCCTACACACAAAAGGAATCCACTTTGTCTGGATTTAGGTTTCCACTGACAGGAGACATTTACAAATCTTATATATGTCTCTTACATTCTTTAGTCTTCAGTGACCAGCTCTGGCCATCAGTCTCTATTGTTTGTATCTAAATTGCCATTCATCTGCATTATTAGTCATTCCTGATTTTGTCACCTTTTCCCTCTCCCACATTCATTATGTCACCCACAGGGCTTTGTTTTGAATTAGACTGCAAGATATTCAGAGCAGAAGAGTGCTCACACAGCACACATACACACAGTGCAATGGGAGCTTGTAGGAGCTAGCAAGTGTTTCCCCCACAGAATGTAAGGACCATAACTGCCCAAGGCCACAGGAACTCACCGAGCCATACAGTTCTCCTTTCTCATTCATTCCAAGGTAAAGTCCACTGTCGACTCCTCGGATGCTGACCAAGCCCACTGCTATACTGATAAATTCCAGTATACCTATGAAGTGAAGGAAAAAACAAACGATGTATGTATTGTTTCCATTGAAAGATTTTTCTTTTTTTCCAGCTATGACTTATCCCTGAATGTCAAGCAGCTATTTTCAAGGCTTTTCTCCCATTTTCTGAGTTGTTTGGAAGAAGATGAGGACAAAATTAATACACAATACATCAAATACTTTGGGTCTTTGTTAGAATGATGCATCGCAGACAGCATTAAGGTATCAAATTAAAAGATTGCTCTCAATCTTTCTCATCATTTCTAAACATGTATCTTAAGCTCAGTTCTTCTGATCCGCACAGCAGATAATACATTCAGAGAAAAAAAAGTTTTTAGATTGCCAAAATTAGCAGGAATGAGTAACCTATGAAACTTGTCTTGCAAAATAAATTCTGAAAAAATACATTTTAATCAGAATTGTGAAACAAAGCAATGTTACACATGGAACCAAAGATCTGCTTTCAGACATCAATGAATCAGAAATACAGGGAAAGATTTACTCACAGTATGATCTTCCAGAGGCTTGAGAAATGAAAGTAGTATAGTTCAGTGTCATGCATTTCTGTTTAGATAGTAACCATTCTCTCTGGTGTGTTATTATTTACTCATCTAAAATTCAGACATTAAAACATCCTACACCTAAATGTAATAGTGTGTACATGATTAAGTTTTCCCATGCAAATAACAGCAAGCTTACACAGACATTTGTTCACTTAGAGATAAGAGTACTTTACAAAGAAGCACTGGTTTTGCAAATCTCCAAGGCTCAGCATCCATGTGCACAGTACAACAAGTATCTGTATTAAGTATTGACTCATCTGGTTCTGAGGGTTTGGGGATTTTCTGGCAGCCTTCCCTGCAAATTGCTTACCTCTTCAATGAGGATGCTACTGGCGAAATCTGGCATAAGCCTAGGAATCTTATGTTAAAAAATGGAAATTTCTTACTATTTGGGAGTGCTCATCAAAGACTGTAATGATCTCACAGGAAGTTATCCAGCAACATTCAGAATCATGCAGCTGTGTTGCACTACTTTCTGAGTCACAAAATAAGTTGTGTCCTGCACAGAGTAGCATTTTCAATATATTATATGAATTTTCATGTCTAAGCACACTGCATAACTATTTTTTAAAGCTTATTGGAAATTATATGTACATGAAATAATGAAATAACCGTATAGTGTGTGTTGAGCCTCACGTGGCCAATAAAAAAGCACTTAGGTGGCTTTTTTTAACAATTAATTTGGCATCTCCCACAAAATAGTTGTGCATTAATCAATAGCAGGCATGAATCACAGAGATCTAACACAGCACAAGTTGAAGCCAATAGGGAAAATTTATAGCCAAGCTAATGTAAAGATGAAAAGTATTCCCTGTAAGGGAGTATTGATCATTACCTTATATATTATTCAGCACTACAAACACCACAGTATTGTTGTTTTGATAAGCCTTTTTTAAGGCCTGGGCATTTTAAATTATTCTCTACATATGCACAAATAAAAAATACTGGGAGTAAATATTTTGCAACTATGTAATTATTTAAGTAATACAAAGTGGCAGCATGCCTTTTGTCCGGTATATGTAATATCTCAGATACAATTGATCCATTGAAACAATTTTAAAATTCCCATTATATCTGGATATGCAATACTTTCAGATTTCTTACTAAGGCTTTTTCTCTAAAGCTTTTACCAAAATATCATATTACTTGATACATGTTGCCAAGCAATTTTAACTGAGTTTAAATCTTACATTAAGTGTGTATTAGACACTACTATAGCTAAGTTAGGGAGTCTGGCATTTTTCATATCAGTCCAAATGTAGTCTTTAATTGCTGTCATCATTTCAAATATTTGGATGCATGCTGCTTAGTGCATCAAAAGAACAAAAAAGGCACTGTCATGTCCTATCGTAAGTGCAGAAAATTAATTTAAGGTACTTGGCAAAGAGCATGCACATGTTTGAGATCAGAATAGAGACTTCTTCATTTGAAATACTCAAAAGCCTACTCACAGCAAGTTTTATGTGCCATATTAAGTCCTTCAAGAGATTATCTGGGGCCAAGCATCCAGTCTTACAGAAGTCTTGTCAGCTTAAGGATTGCATTTGTCCCACAGTTCTGTGCATATTTTCACTGCATAGTTTCTATAATATACAGATAGTACTTAGGACCTGAACTAGATATTAAAATAGACAATCCTCTTCAAAATGAGGCTGTGTCAAATGAAAATCAGGACAACTGCAAACTTTGAAAGCTAGGGCCCTATTTATAGCTTAAAAATGTGGAAAGGAAGAGAAGTAGAGAGGAAATAACTCAGTACATGGGGTGCTGAATTTCTTCTCACTGCATTGGACTGGTTTTATTAAAGAAAATGCTCAAAGACCCATTCTTTCACAAGGATAGGAAAAAAGTTTCAGGGAAACTATTTATTCCCTGCATGTCCACATCAGCCCTTCACACACCCTCTTCTACATGACCCAACTCAGACCATGCTGGGTGGTGCAGGACACCAGCCTGTCATAAATGCTGGTCCTGCTCTCCTGACATGCTCCCCGGTGAGAGGAGGTGTGTTGCTCACTAAAGCAAAATTTTAATTTTCGTCCGTCTTGGCTCTGGTGAAGAGCAGGCCTACAGAAGTATTTTCCTTGGCTTTTAGGCAATGAACACCTATGAACACCAATGGACACACGCACAGTTTTATGTTGTTGCTGGTTTGCCCTTTTCCCATTTTGGTCTCTGGCTACACGTTTGCTTTCCTTGTATCAATGGAGTGGAGCAGTTTAGCTTTCCCTTAGCACTGCCACAGACCATCTATGACAACGAAGACGGTGAACAAGTATCTCTGCCAGCCACCTCTTTGTACGGCTCCCAGGGGAAGGAGAGCGCAGTGGGAGCGGTGGGGGACCCTCCGGACCGCCCTCTCCCCGGGCTGCCGCGGAGAGCAGCGGGGCAAGGGAAGCGGAGCCCTTCGTGTCCCAGAAGCTGCCGGGATGTCAGCCCAGTGATGGGGCGAGGGAAGGGGCTTCCCCTGCGCCCCCCGGCGCCTCCCTCTCGGCCTCCCGCCCGCCGGCCGCGGCTGCGGTGCGGGG
>VZRH01003764.1:0-18542 GCA_013397555.1 Urocynchramus pylzowi | reverse complement strand
GGACGGGCCGGGGCAGTGCCTGGGGCCGGGGCCGTGCCTGGGGCCGGGCTGTGCTGCGGGAGCCGGGCAGCCGGGCTGGGCAGCGCGGCAGGAGCAGCGCTCCGAGCAGAGCGCCTGTCGTGGATGCCGCCAGCACCGCTCAGCCGGCGGCAGGGAGAGCGACCCAACGCCACGGCCCAGCCAGCAGCACGAAGAGCTGACGAGCAAGACCGTAATGGAGCAGTCAGAGACACCGTTCGTCTTTGCTATTCCTTCAGCCGGTTTGGTGGCTGACCTTGACCTCGTAGCTGCGACCACAGCTAGGGATGGGGAGCCTAAGGGGTGAACGGGGCCGTGCAGCCCAGCTGCTGGGCAAGCATCGTGTGCTCGCTGCTGAGTGACTGAAGAAGGGAGCAGTCACTGCGGACACGGGCCACGCAGAGACCTGGAGGCAGTTCTGCATCAGCCCACAGCTGAGTGGGGTGGAAGTGATGCTGGAGGCCGTGTTTGGGAAAGGAAGGACATTTGTGCTCATGTGGAGTGTTCTGACACATCATAATTTCAGTTAAGTTGTATAGCCTGTGTTTACTAAGAATTCTCCTTTTCTGCTAATGGTTTAGAAAATATTTCAGTATCGCCATCTCCATCATCTTCTTCCTTCCTGCATCCAAATCAATAAAAAACGTAGTCCTTTTCTACATTATTTTAAGCGTACTATCTCCATCTAAGAGAAGTTCATACATTATCACTAAGAATGCTTGCTTTACAAATGTTGTAGAAAATTCATGTCTTTTTAAAAACAGGCAGTGACTGACTTTCTTCCTGTAGGCTTCCACTTGACTTTATCACTTTTCCCATTTTGCAAATAAATTTTATACTTTTTCTCCCTCCTCAATTTAAAAATTATTTTCAGTATTATATATTGCATTTTTACTGTTGTTGTAACCACTGAACCACAACAGGCTTGAAAGTTATCCTTTTCATGAAATATAGTTTGTTAGCCATCTAACAGAATTCAGAATTTGTTTTCTTCCTCTCTAAAGCTTTCCTACTTTTACTCTCACTTATTATTTCCCAATTTTGGGGAATCACTGATACCTCTGAGGTCACCATCCCCTCTCGTGATTTCTTGAGGAAGGGTAGTGATGAGAAAGTCCTCTGTTTGCTCGTAGTAAATATAGTTGGGTCACTTGGAATGCAGTCACTTGGAAACCTCCACTCTCTGCTGCAGTTATTATAATCCTTTGCATGCCTGTGTCTGTTTCATTTGCTTAAACGCTATCCAATTACTTTGTTGATAACTAACATATTTTGCATGGTTTTGCCTGGTGATTTTCTTAATCATTCTGTTGCTATTTCACCAATAACTCAACAGTATGTAACTGCACTCTGATTCAGTAATGTGAAGGAACAGAATATAACCATTTGCTTTAAATAACTATCTTGGATATATACTAACGCTTTCCTTTTGGTTGGCCAAGACAAAAGTATCTCTGATTAGAATCTTGCTTGTTTCTCCTGAACTTACTGCTTTGACAGCAAGACTGGAGACCCTTCCCACTTGTACAGGGAGGAAAAGGGGAGAAGCTCTGGAGAAGTCAGTAGCTGTGGGGAGCTGAGCTGCAAGATTCCTAAGCCATTCCCCACGGAGGACTGCCATCTTCTGTTTAAGCCATTTCTGTTTGCCCAGCCTAAGTTTATAAAAAACTGGGCAAAAGGTGAAAGGAGGAAGAGAAGGGACCTCACTGTGCAAACTGTCATTGGTGTAATCTTTTCATGAGCTGTTGTGAGCTACCAAAAATATTTTATATAGTGTCCTATTTGCTGGTGAAGAATTGGAATTGTCTTTCAGATAAGGAGTTTTTCTACTCCAGATCTTTGCTGTGAACAGCTACAACCCATGTTTGCTGTTACACAGGGAGTTAATGGTAGTAGCTGCCTCTTCTACATTTAAAGTAAGTGAATTCAGACTTACCAGAGAAGGATAAAGAAACTAACAGTGATTCTGAGCTACTACAAAGCCCTCAGTGTGACTCTCCCTGCCTCTCTGGATCACAAGGCACTGCTTTTATGAGGGTCACCAAAACACTTCTGAGTATCTTTAGGCTGTATCTTTATCCATAGCTGGAATATCTCCTCCCTGCGGAGGAGCAGAACAGAAAAGAGTCTCCATTCCTTTGCCCCCACTCCTCAAAATTCATACTGATTTCCACATACTACCCTTTATTTCTCAGAAAAAAATTATCAAGGAGATGAAAAGCTCTCTACCAACAAGAATTTTCTTCTCTGCCTTCATGGCTGCTCTTGACAAAAAACAGCTTTCCCACCCTGTTGTTTAGATTTCATCAAAGTTTGCAAACCTGAAATCCACCATAGGAATTTTAGTCCCCTCCCAGAAGCTGTTATTCCAAGAGAGCTTAGAAATTCATCAGAGGATCTGAAAAACACATCAACACTGGGAATCCACAACTAGGATTTCACGCCAGAAATAGGTGCCGCCTGAACTACTTTGCTTTTTCTAGGCATTGCAGTGAAATCACTGACAGGCAATGGAGAAATAAACTGTTCAGGAGGTTTCTATGCTTCCTCTGCTTTAAATATTGCTCTAGGTTTGAGGAGGAGAATGACAATTACTGTCAGGGATTCTCAGGGACTGGCTTTATTGCACAACTAAGCATTGAGAACTCACTTCTGCAGATACGAACAAATTGGCTGTGACTACCTTGTCTTTACTGCAGCAGCACTGCAGCCAACAAAACTAAGCATGCAAATGTTGAGACATCAGGCAGACATCTAGTATTAAGTATCCTGATTTTTTTTTAACAGGGCAACGAGGTTTGTGAAGAAACACATGGCAAAACTGAAGGAAAATTATCTTGCCAAGCCTCATGTTATGCTATTTGTATAAATCTTGATATGAACAAGCAGAAGGAATTTGCTTGAGCTTTCTGGAATTCATACCTTGTATTCTTATAATCATCTGAGCGTTCCAGCTCTGTACATGGGAACCTGGTTCTGCTGCCTTGCTGGGGGCTGCTGAGGAGAGCTCTGACATACCAAGCTTGTAAGCTTGCTCCCTTCTCTAGACTAGATGTTCTCTGGTTGTGTCTTCCAGTGGAGTGANCAAAAAAAAAAAAAAAAATGGAGAAAACTCCCACCTTAGGTAAGCTACCATAGCACCACTCTATTCCTGGAGCTCTAACAATTTATACAACTGCAAAACAAGCAAATTTGAGTCTTTTATTCCTTCAGGTGAAAAATCCTTTTATAGTTCATCACTGCAAACACTCAGAATTTGCAGGCCATTCTCAGTCACAGCTTACATAATTAGGAAGCTGTGGAAGTCATCATAGAAGGACAGATGAAAGCAAAATCCAGGTACACCAAGAACAGGGAGATGAGTCAAAGATCCAAGAACTGCTTAAACATTTGCAGAGTCACGCAGTGAATTTCTGGAAAGACTGTTTGCAGTCCAGGTGCTCAAAATACGTGACCCTCAACTGTAAAAGTGGGAGGACTGAGGGCTTAGTAAATGTTCTTGAATAGTCCTCTTTGTAGATTTGATTGTCACTAAGTTTTTCCTGCATGCAGATTTTGGTTCAGTAGTCCCCATATTTTATTCATAATTTAGGTCATATGCTGCTTTCATAATTTTTTGTCTAGTCATTTAAAGCATCTTTGCACAGTATTCAGACAAGAGAAAATCTTGGGGGTTATTAGTATTATATTTTCCATTTTCCTTGGGTTTAAGCAAAGTCTATATAGTGCAGAGTCTATGAAACACTCCAAATTCACTTTGAAAAGTTACTTCAATGTTACTCAAAAGTTGAGGCATTAGAGTTGTCTGTGAACAGTGAGAATGAAGCTTGTTTCTTAACAATTCTGAAAGGTAAAAAATAAATCTGTAAGCCTTTTAATCAATTCTAAGCAGTTTTTTAAGTGATCTCAAACACTCGTTCATAACACACACAAATGTCACACTCAAAAAATAACTATACTGGTAACATGCTTTGAAAAAAACCCAGCCTTTTAATAAGGATGTTTTACAAGTGGAGTCTCTCTTCAAGAACAGAGAATCAAAAAACTTCCACTACTGAAATAACTTTAAACTATCGATTTATAAGAGCAAATATTCAAAAAATAGAGCCCAAATTAAGACTGAAAGGCTAAGATTCTCAGAACTGTTCACTGGCGTCTCTTTTCGGCCAATTACATTCAAAATCTCTGAAGATGCCTTACATGAGTGCTCAGTAAGTGAACTGCAAGAAATACTTGGAGAAAATTAGGTCCATTAAGACCTCTTCATAGAACCATGGAGTTGTTTAGATTGGAAAAGAACCCTAAGATCATTGACTCCAACCATTAACCCAGCACTGCCATGTTTGCCACCACTAAACCATGTCCCTAAGCACCACATCTACACGACTTTTAAATACCTCCAGGGATGGTGACTCCACAACTTCCCAGGGCAGCCTGTTCCAATGACTGAGAACCCTTTCCAAGAAGAAATTTTTCCTGATATCCAGTCTGAACCTACTCCAGAACATCTTGAGGCTGTTCTCTTTCACCCTATGACTTGTTACCTGGAAGAAGAGGCTGACCCCCACCTGGCTACACCCTCCTTTCAGGCAGTGGCAGAGAGGGATAAGGTTGCCCCTGGGCCTCCTTTTCTTCAGGTGAAAAAACCCCAGCTGCTCCTCACAGGCCTTGTGCTCCAGACCCTTCCCCAGCTCCGTTGCCCTTCTCTGGACACGCTCCAGCCCCTCAATGTCTTTCTTGCACTGAGGGGCCCAGAGCTGAGCACAGGATTGGAGCTGTGGCCTCAGCAGTGCTGAGTGCAGGGGGACGGTCACTGCCCTGCTCCTGCTGGCCACACCAGGGCTGAGCCAGGCCAGGATGCCACTGGCCTTCTTGGCCACCTGGGCACACTCTGGATCCTGTTCAGCTGCTGTTGACCAGCACCCCCAGGTCCTTTTCCACCAGGCAGCTTTCCAGGCACTCTGCCCCAAGCCTGGCACTCTGCCCCAAGTGTTGCATGACGTTGTTGTGACTCGTCAATGCCTTTAACTATTCAATTAGTATGTCCTAAGCAAGGATAAGGATTTCAGTGCCTGAGGTTAAGCTCCCACTGTTTAAAATTCCTGGCCTCATCTTTTTGTAGTGAGATCACACTTCCACTAATTTGTGGCACTTTTTTAATATAAAAATTTACTCACTTTATACCACTTCATATCTCCTCAGCCCTTCTGAAAATTATGTCAACCCAGACTAATCACTACAGGTTTCCTATTTCATAGGATACACAGACATCACTAAAGATTTCCTATTTCATGGATATACAGCTATGATCTTTGCTCTAGAGTATTTGGGTAGTCACAGAGGTAAATCCTGCCATGTTATGGAGAACAGACATGAGCTGCCAAGAAGGCTAATAAGCATAGTACTTTCTAATTCATAGTATCTTTTCATTCATATGATTCTTAAGCAAACTGAGAAGAAAAGCTGGTGCAGGCAACTTGACAGCATGCAATATACACCATGAGACAAAAAACGTTTCAAAGTTCAATACTACATTCTGCCTGTAACTGGCCTTCCCAGCAATTCTTTTCAAGAGTAGTCCTTAGATAAGCTATTCTTGAGTAGAAAGTAAAATTAGATAGTTTTTACATCTTTAAACAGCATTTAAGAACAGAGATCACAGTGTTTACTCCTTTTCTCATTAAACACAGAGCAGTCTGACTCCTCCCCTACACTTTTTAGGTGGGCAGCACAGCCATACAGCTCGCAGCTATTGTGTGTTCAGGGACTTAGGGCTAACTGTGGCTGCTTTGACCCTCAAGACTTTAGCCACCCTTGAGAGGCTGCCAATGCAAATCCTACCTCTGTCCACAGGCCAAAAATATTCAGCAGCAACCTCAAACCTCCCGAGGCAAGATCCACACAAGTGGCTCCAGTTTCAACTGCTTGATGGTATAGAACTGCATGAACTTAAGCAGTCTGTCTCCAAGGGGGAATATAAACAGCTCAACTCGAGGTCAGTTATGCCCAGAACATTACAAAACATTAATTCACACTGAGCTGGAGAGGAAAAGCTCCCAACATTGTACTCCTTCTTGAATATATTTACAAATGCAGGCACCCTCGCTCCTCCTAATGCTGATATTTAGAATACATGTAACTGCTGAAAAGTAATATCCATTAGGCTGCATTTACAAAAAAAAAAGGACTGTTCCATCTTCACTGAGAACCAAACTGGGTATCTACAGAAACTAATGAAGAAAAAGGCAAAATTCCTATCTCATGAAAGATACAGGTCCCAGTCCACCAAACAAACCAGCAGTTTAGACTGCCAGGCAAGGATTTCTCACACTGCAGAATGCTGTCTCATGCTCTTCGTTGGATGTCTGTTCCCAGTCACGACAGCCTAGCTGGTTCCCATCAGTTTCAGCATTTCAATAGTACTGACTGCCTCTGCATGGCAATTGCTGTTGAGTCTGCAGAAACTCATCCAATCTCTTTTTGCTGACAGCATAAGCTATGAGATTACAGTGTCATGTGAGCTGTTTTTAAGTCTTGTCTTCTGGGGATTGTTTTCTCCCTCTGATTGCTTATAATTATTGAAAGGTTCTTACTCTTCCCTGCTTCTTTACTTTTTGCATAAGGTGCAATCAACTCAATTCAATCATCTTTGATCTCATCTCCAGTTCTGCTCTCAGTATGGAGCTATCTCATCAGCTCCACATTTCACTGCTGCCTTGCCTTTCTTCTTAGTCATGCTTTAATATGCCTGTTTGATGACTAAAGTAATAAATACTTACTCATGTACTGTGTCCTCAAGCTCTGAATCACTGAGCATTTAGCATAAAATTCTAGCATTTTGCTCTTAAGAATAATACCCAGAGACTTTGCAGTGGGTATTATGACATTTCATCGTGTTCCTACCTTTCTACTAAAAGTTCATTTAGTTCTTCTTCTGTAACAGTAAAATTCTCTTTAACTTTTTTACTAAATTTGTCATCTTCAAACAGTGAGGCTCCTCAAAGAACTATGTCTGTAAAATAGAGACTAAAAGAATATGGAATTCTAGGGAAGGCAAGACCCTGTATCTTCATACCAGCTATGGCAAAGGGGCTATAACCTCTTGGTCAAAACAGCCTTCAGCACCAAGGGCTCTGCATCTTAGCACAGACATCTTCTGAATTAGCCAGGAACTAATATCATCCTGCTCCCACTCGTGATATGAGCATTCTCAACTGTGGATGGTTAGGAATACAGCAGAGCCAGATGAACAGCTGACTTAACTGTGTCCTGCCAATGGTGTACCACATCCACACAGAGACAATCCCCTTTGCACAAAGTGGTCACTAGAAATGCTCAAACCTCAAGCTCTTCCTTTAATTAAACTTTTCAATATTAAGCAAAATTTCAGTCATTTATTTAAATTGTCTTTCTTTTTATTTGTGTGACCATTATTCCCAGTCATTTCTAAGTGGCAATGTACCTTCAGGAGAGGAATACCCCATGATACCTTGGTTCTCTGGAACACTTCTTTTTTATCCTTGTTTAACTCTTTTGTTGGTTTTAATACAGCCAGCAGTCTTTAACAAATGATGAACCAAAAAGAAACATAACTTCAGATTTTAAATATCTGAAAGTCTGTAGGAGTTCCTGGGAAAAACAAAAACTCTGCTTCAGTTTAAATTGTGTACACAAAGACAAAAGGCAGCACCTTTGGGAATTAAAAATCTCTACAATACAAATGCAACTGATGTAATCCCAAAATAAGAGGCTGTCTTAACATAGATCAATAAATAAAACACAATCTGTGCCACAAACTTGGTTAAGAGGACTGGGGGACCAAGAACCAAGACTCAGAGGAGACTAACATGAGCCACAAGAAAAGGAAAAGACTTCATTTTTTGTGTTTCTGTTGGATTGGTTTTGGACAGGCCTTTTACTCAGCACTTCCTGACATAAAACCTCGATCCAGAAGCCTGCAAGCACAAATCTCATCCAGAATTTAACAGAAATTTGGTGGATGCAGAACTCAGCATATCCTTTCCAACAAAAATTTAGAGATTTGTAGGCACAGTTGCGGCGCTACATTATAAAGGCGCATTCTAAGTCACTGAAAAATCTGAAAAGAAAACACTCTTTCCCCTGAAGTGAAGCTTTGCCTGGGGTTCTTACCTTCATTCCAGTTTGCGACATGTAAAAGCTACAGATAAACAGAATTCCTCTTCCTCGTCCCATCATAATAACACCCTGGATCACAACATTCTTAGATATTTTTCAGGCTGCTAATTCAATGCCCAACAGCAATTCTGTTCTTTCCTCTTCAAGCACATATTTAATGTTATCCCATCTGAAATTCAAGTCTGGTAAATATAATAAATTTGATTATAACTTAGATTCCCTAGTTATTAAATTAGCTTATTTTCAGAAACCATGCTGAATTTAAAGGAGAAAAAGCAGCAAATTATACCTGACAGTTTTAATGCATTTATAACTATATGAATAAAAGATGTGATTCATCATAGATAATAAGTCTTGCAAAAACTTTGGGTGAGCTGAGAAAATAATGCTAACAGCTTTGCAAAACTACTTATAATTTAAAATCATCTGAGTGGTGGGGAAAATGTGGCAGATTCTAAGGTCTACAAAGTGGTCAAAATTCCATTAGATTTCCTCTTGCAGAATTTCTCTTTTTATGTAAAACCACAGCAGTAATTTTTACTTTCATAACTGCTGATGTAAGATCAGGTATAGAGAAACAAGACAAGACACCTCTTGTGAGTAAACATCTTACCATTCTCTGATTTGCTAGACAACAGTATAAACCCTCACTTTGTACTCACAAGCCTAACACACCTTATTTATTACCTCTATGACAATAGAGTTGTGTTTTGTACAGTATCAGTACTGTAACTCCAGGATGCACAGGAAAAGGCAGGACAGATGACTTTAATGTCTAAACCCACTTCTGTAGAACATTCACTATTTGTTCTGGCTAAGCTGTTTCTAAGGGTAGGGGATGAAGATGATGAATAAGGCAGCTTAAGTTTTAGGCCATCAAGTGTATGTAAAAGTACAAAAGATAAGTTCTGAAGTCTGAAATAGTTTTGCTAGTTACTTCAAGCATCTTAAAATCTTAGAGATTGTCTCAGTCTTAGGGAATATAAGGGATTTTAAACTTATATCATTATATACAAAGGAATTAGAATGAGGTGCACTAAACAAGGCATAAAGTTAATGGCAGTGGTTCCCACCATGCTTTAGACATTTTTTCTTACATCTTCTTGTTACTTTTATTGGACTATAGTCTGTCCTATCTCTTCAGAATGTAAGTTACAACAAATTAGAATCAGTGGAGTTATAGCTAGGAAAATTTTAAAACTACATGTAAGGTGGATGTAAGAAAGTGATGAGTAGTAGCATCAGACTGACAGACATTCTTGGCTTTAAATCAAATATGAACGCCAAAAGTTTGGTAATGCAGAAATTTTTATTTTAGATTTGCAAAATTTGGACCAAAACCTGTCCAAATAAAGCAATATTTGCAGAAAAATGTGTTACAAATAGCACCTGCCTCTGGGGATTATTTCCAGCTCTGTCACTGCCTTGTTTTAAGATTTTAGACAAGTCATTCCAGCCTAATGAGTTCCATGGTACAAAAAAAGAAGGTAATCAACTGCTAGTGACCTTCCACAGATGCTATAATACCTAGTTCTTGATAAGGTACCTTGACCTTTCAGAGCAGCAGAGTCCCCTGTTGCTCTCCCTGCAGGGATTCTGGTACCATCCCAACTACCCGTGGCAGTTGAGTTTCTGGCAATCAGCAAGTAAATCTAGCTGCTGAATATACCAGTATTACATACAATAAAAAGATTATATAAAAAGAGATCGAGGAGGAGAGTACACTAAAAGGAGAAGAAGACAAAAGAGATTCCATGGGTTAAGTCATTAAGATCCTACTTAATCTGTAACAAAAACTATTGGCCTACAATTTATTTAATATAATAATGCAATACTTATTCCTCAAACTTGCCTTCCACTTCATCCATCCAGGTCTGACAAGAGCAGTGGGCTCTTTGAGTGCTGAGATGTTACCAGCACTGACAGACCACTGTTATGGGTAGATTTAGGGTAAGGTCACACCACAGATAGTTCCTGGTTTCCAGCAGGTTACCCACAGACTCTTCTGGTCCTCAGTGCTTCACTGGTGTCTGCTTCCTGGAGCTTCTCAGAGCTTATGGAGTGGGAGGCTCCTGACTGACCTAAGGTCCTCTGAGTGAAAACGGCAGTTTCTCTTGCTGCTGTGAAGAACAATAAATAGCTTGCTGTCATCAGTCACCCCCTCCCTTCTCACAGAACCCCACCCACCTAAACTCAGGGGCAATCTAGCATGGTATGCTGAGTACTCCTAAATGCCTTCAACTACCAAGGCAAGTAGGCAGGCATCCTCTGGAACACTGGATAATCTACTTTTGTGAGCTCTCTCCAAACTCCCTCTGCAGCAAATGATAGCAGTAATGTCTGAACTGATAGAGGATATATATATATTTCATGTAAGTCACAAAAAAGACATAATTCCAGTGCTCCCAAATACAGATGTCAATAAGCCTAGTAACAAGTTAGCACACAGGGAGGGAGTGAGGATATCATAACTTCTCCCATGCAACATTCTTCCCTCAGTTACACCTTGAAGTAACACATCCCTGCTTTCATCTGTCATCAGGGTGGCACCCCATAATCAAACTCCGTCTATCTCCTTTGTTGCCAACTCTGACAGCATATGTGCCCAGCAAGTTTGATATCCAGATCTGCAAGAGTTCCTTTCCAAGAATCCCTGCAGCACAGGGGATTAGTGACACAGTAGTCTAGACACAGTAAAGAAAAGCAGTTTACAGTGTAGACATCTACAGCTGCACAAAAATCATCTCTGTTCCCCTTACAGTCAGAGAGACTGATATGGGTATTTCTTTGCTTGAGATTCAACTGAGCCACTTCAACATTTATCTTGGGGTCAGACAAATCATGCCAGAGATGAATACTTACCCCATTAACAAGAGCATAAGGTGATAAATTCAGATACAGACACCTATATGTAGGCTTTTCTTTTTAGTGGGATGAACCTTATCCACATCTTACACACCTCTGCCCTTTTACACAAACCTCCTTGTGCATGCTTTAGTCCTACTAGTCTCTTCTGTTCCTCAGAAATTAAGTTACAGCTGATTTGCTGTACTTTTTAAATTTACTGGTTTGTGGACCACTTCAAGTAAATCACTCCATTATAGACCAGCCACAGAGGGTCTACACTTAAGCAGCAGGAACATGAGACCCATAAGCAATATAAATGCCATGTGAGCAGGAGATTCCCCAAGCCTTGTGAAAGTGAGCTAGTCTGTGTATCACAACTTTTTGCTCTTGGTATAGCTTATGCCCTCTTGGACACATGCAATTCAGATATTCCAGAATGCCAACTCCTTCAAGTTCCCTCAAGACCTTTCACTTCTCTAGAAAAAGGTTCTGTAAAGGCATGGAAATCCTCTCTGGGTGTACTCAGCAAAACAGCTTCTGCCTGACTACTGCCAAATGGGGACTGTCAACTTTATCCATAGCTTTGTCAGGGATTTACATCAGTGCCATTATTCCTGTGCCTCTGTGAGTGGATCCAACAGCAGCTTTGATGCAGCTGCAGAATGAGGATCCCTCGCCAGCAAATGTATCAAGACTGCCCACAATATTCACACAAATAGTAAAGCTGTTTCTCAGCTCTGCAAGTGCCAAATGCAGACACCTATGGAAAAAGATTCTGCTGACTACAATGAACTTTGTATTAGGACTTCCAACTTTTTTATGAAAGGATCGCAGAATCTTTTGTAGTGAAGCTGTGTGTCTACCACACACTTGCTCTATTAGGTTAGATAATACTAAACAACTAAACACATACATGGAAAATAATCATGCCTTCCCTCTGCTTATACAAAAATAGGTGCAATCACAGCTCATAAATACTATTCTGAGAAAAAGAAGAAAACAACGTTTGAAATAATGGAATACATTACAGAAAACAGTAATTTAGAGTTTTATTATTCCTTTCTTTTTCACAGAAATAATTATATATACTTCACCATCTTCAGTAGTATTAAGGATGTGACAATTAAAGTAACTTTCATTAATAAATCACAGTAGCAGTGCAACATATAATTAATAGTTGCTTTAGACTGCGGTCTGGGAAAAGAAACAAGAAATAAATATATGATGCTGCTTCTACTTCAACATTTCCAGAAAACACATATTTTAAAAATATTTTACAGGTTACTATACTGATAATTCTCTAATTGTTTCTTTAGTAATACTGTGAAGTAATGCCCTACCATCTTTATAGTATTTTTTGAACTATATAATAATAGTTATTTTAAATTATATCAGTCTCAGTCACATTGCATTTAAAAACATAAAGTCAGAGTCCCTAATAAATCCTTCTGGTTTTTCAGGTAACACAGATAAAATTAACTTTGCTAATCTTGACATGTTTTATTGTACCCTTATGTACAATTTCTATCCTTCTCTCTTTTTAAGTACAGAATCTATACAGCAGAAAGTATTAGGCAATCTTAACTATAGTTATTGCTGCCAACTCTTCCTATAAAACTCAGGGTGAAATACTGGTATAATTAAAATTGATTGCAATGCTCACACTGATTTCAGAGAATGAAAGAAAAGAGAAGAAACACTCCCTGAAATAGAGCAAGGTCCCAGCAACACAATTCCATATTTACATAGGAAGCACTGGATATAAGATTTCAGAAATCCTATGATTAATATATTATAGACAAAATACATCTATTAATGTGCATATTTTTGTATGCATATAAAAAGACAGGTTAAATGTCAAAGTTATAGGATTTCACTTAGATTTAGGTCTTTTTTTTAATCAGTGCTAGCAGCACTGAAGAAGAATGTTAGCAAGGGAAGAAAAATTAAGGATAACTTATTCAGCTGAAAATATGAGGAAAATATAACTGCTGAAACACATTATGTAATTCCATTACTTAAAATGTTTTTCAGGGGACCTCTATTATTGTTGCAAAAGTGCCATGGGATCTTATCATAAAAAGATAAAACAGCAGTCGAACTACGATTCTCATCTAATAGCAAGAAAGTCTCCAATCTTCAAAGATTTATGTACACAATTAATTTTATGCAGTTGAAGTAGTCTTGCTTCAGACCACAGAATTTTTCAAAATGCTTAAAATTAGGTATAATATATGAAACTTGTCACAGAACTGAGACTTATAGCCTTACTTGGAAAGTAATAGCAAATAAATTTTCAAATTTAAAAAGTGGATATTCCTTCACAAAAGAGTGCCAGTTTTGATCTTTTTGTATTCACATTAACATTTAAACAGTCTGTGTACCATTTCTTTAATAAATCAAATATTTATCACAAAAAAGGTCACTGCCAACTTCAAAACTGCATTTTAAAATCTTTCCAATTCCATTACTGTTATTTTCCATTCTCAAAATAATTTTTTTAAGTAAGAATTTTGCTTTCAACTTTATTTCTCTGATTTTCAACTTCACTTCAAAAAAGTAATTGTGAAGTTTGAGGGAACTTGTTATATACACCAGCAATGTTTTTCAGCTAACTACATACAAAGAGTGTGGGAAGACAGTGTGTTGGAAAGGTCAGTATAAATGAATGCTATGAGAGGTATTTGGGGACACATATCTTAGATAAAATTTTAACTCTTTTCCTTTTAAATGGACTCTATCATGATAAGCTTTCAAGTAACTTTAGCAAGTTGAAAATATTTGAAGATAAGCTATATTTATAGTGTAGCTCCTAACTGCAAAGAGTGCTGTGAAGTCTTATTTATGAGCTGAATAGTGTTATCTAGCCACAAAATGCCCACATTTATTTTCAGATCTACTAGTGGATGACTGTTGACTGTCTGGTAATTAGTTCCATTTCCATCATCTCCAAAGCATACAAAACAACTGGACTTTTTGTAAACTAACAGCTTAAAAGATTCTTCATTGGAGGAAGGTAATTCAGATTCCTTTAAAGTAATCTCTCCTCTATTTGTATTTTGGTTTTATTTTTTTTTTCTCGTGGAGAAGGGATGGGTAGAAATAATGAAAATGGTCAAGGCTGAACAAGGCTCTGAGCAACCTGACCTAGCTGAAGATGTTTCTGCTCATTGGAGGGAGGTGGACTAGATTACTTTGACAGGTTATAACCATTCTATGAATAACAGTCATACGAAGCAGCTTTGGAAATCTCTGAAATCAACTTCTAGCCTTCACCATGAAGATCTTGGTACAGGACTTTTGAGCCTCTGGATAGAGACCAAGGTATCAGCTGACCAACTTTAATGACTGTCCAGTTCTGTCAATTACCCTGTACTTTTCTAAGTGTGCTAAGAAAATTTTGTGTTATCACTTTTTGGAAAACTTGTCTTCACTGTGCTTACATCCTTACCTGATTCAAAGTGTTTGCCTTGTACTCATAGGCAAACAGACTGTTCTCATGTTTGCTAAAGTAAAACAGAAGTGATATTCTTAAGAGACCATAAAAGTTTGAAGGGGCTAAAGAAGGCCTGGTTTTCTGAGACCTTCCATTTCAATATTCTGTCTGACATTGGGCAAAATATACTCTTACAATCCAGGTCTTGATTACAAAACCAAGCAGTGATATTTGCTGTCTTTTGATTAGCTTGTCTGTTCAGCTCTGCCAGGAAAGTATCAAAATACTGTTAGCACACTGTACAGCCTACAAAAATCTCACAGTTGGTTGGAGCTTACTGTCATATGTACTTATGTTAAATAAGTCAGACCAACGCCCACGCTATTTCTCGTGAAATGGGGACGTGGATACAAAAGATGGCTTGCCAGCTTCCCCCCTCAGCTTACAAACAGCTGATCACTGCCTTCCCCAATCCAGTTTATGCAGCATTTTAAGTCCGGGAAGACAGACAAGCATGATGGGTGGCCTTCAGACAAACTGACTGAATCCAGCTCTCAACTCTTACTCGGTAAGAAAGGGTTTAGACAGAATGTAACAGGAGTTAATTTAAGCTGTTTCAAGAGTAAATGAATGCTGGCACTAAGCCTAATGCTCTTGAGGGGATTGGAGTTCTAGTAGAGAGTGAATCCCTCTTGGAACTTGGCCTAACACTCTTAAAAGACACTGAGACGTGGAAGTGGACCTTCAGGCATGAGGAGATGTATGTTTACTTGGCTTCTCTCTTTTTTTTTTTTTTTTTTTTGACTTTGTAATGAAACTTAAAAGAAGTAAATTTCTGCCAAACATGATTGCCTAAGAATGACAGGACTCACAAGGGTTTTGTTTCATGGTAGTATGTTTTTGTCTTTTGATGTGATTTTACATTATATTCATTATGCCTAATGAAAGACTAAGAAAAGACTGCATTTAAGCATTGTTACATAACTATTCAGTGGGACATTGAATCTTAAAGAAAAATTACATTTTAAACATTTCAGAAAACATTTTATTAATATTTTCATTTGCTTTTTTAAATTTTCATCAATGCAAACACCTCTAGTACAAAGACTTATGTCACCACACAGAAAGCATTTTTTAAAAAAGCAGGTTTGACATCTTGCTAAATTTAATGATTTCTGCTTACAAGAGCATGGAAGAGCAAACTGAGCAGGACAACAAAGGGAGGTAACATTTTAGTGCTGCAGCATACAGTAGCTGATGACATTTGTCACCACAGAACTCAATTTGTCTGGTGAAACCTTTATTATATTTACCAGACTGTCACCATCATTTCTATAGACCACAGAGATCTTTGCTTCCTGTCATAAACCACCGTGCAGCGATACTGCATGGGGTGCAACAGGACTATGTCTGGCTCACCAGGAGTTTCCTAGCTGTTCAAGGCGTGTGTTCTAGCACTCACAACTGTAGCAGCACAGTGACAGCAGCACAGCTGTGAGCGCAGCAGCAGCAGCAGCTTCGTATTCCGGGAGCCTGCGCCCACGAGGTGAATTTGCTGCAGGAGAGAAAGGGTGGCTAAGGACACTCAACTCGCCCATCAGCATTGCGTGCTCTCAGCCATATGAGGACAGCTCTCCATTCACACTGCAGCTGTGTCTGTTCCAGGCAGGAGTGTCATCTGAGGAAAGACAAATGACCTACTTATTTGTTTTTACTTAAAGAAAAGCTGAAAATGCCTGACAGAACAACGAATGAAACCTCCTTGCCTGCGCTGTGGTCGCATATTCAACACCAAGGGATCTGGCATTCAGAAATCAAATCTCTCAGCCATCCTTTACAACATGTTTCTAAGATGTTGCCAGCACTCATGAAGTGCTTGCTATTGACTTACACAGAAAGTAAAGTCCTTTTAAGGTGTTTGTACAAATACTATGTGTCAAACTATAAGATTGGGATGGAAAATATTTGGTCTGTCTAGAGAGAAACAGAAATAGGCAACAGGAATTTCCTGCAAGTTTTACAGAAGAAGTGGGATTTTGCAGTGTATTTAACAATTGACAGATTTTACTCCTATGGTTTTATACTGGGATTAAAAAAGCTTTTCCTTTATGAGTTAGTTTCTAGGTTAGTTAGTTCCTATTCTAGGGAATGGGAAAAAGCATTTGCAATGTACATTAGCATGCAGAGATGGAAACGATTCATCCTGCATGTTGCATTCTTGGATGATTTTGAAATGAGCAGTCATTTGTGTTCCCCAGAGAAGGTGTTTTTGAAGGGTTTGTATCCTGCTAAGGACTTGGGTCCTGAGATTCTTGAAGATGTCTCAAACACTTCACAGAACGACACTCAGTGAACAACACATGCTAAAAGAAAACTGGATAAATTCTGAAATGCCATTAGTTAAAATGACTGAAATTATGCTCTATGAAACCCAATTCATGACTCTGAATTCAGGTCAG
Source organism: Urocynchramus pylzowi (assembly GCA_013397555.1). NCBI lineage: Eukaryota > Metazoa > Chordata > Aves > Passeriformes > Fringillidae > Urocynchramus > Urocynchramus pylzowi. Next base: position 1,625 of record VZRH01003764.1, on the reverse strand, counting down.
GGAAGGAGAGTGAACTAAAATTACTTTGATGGCAGTGATGGATGATCACCTTTTGCCAGTGGATAGAGGGCAAAAAAGCATTTCCATGTTTCAGAGCCCAAACCAGAACATTCATAATGTTGACAACACAGCACTGGCTGTCATATCAGAAAGAGGTGGAAGATACAGTTTGCTAAAACAGACTGAGTACCTTCTGAAGGCCCTCAACCAAAGACCAAAGTAATCGAAAATTGCACGCAGCTGCTCTCTCAGCAGTCTTTCTTCACATTCACATGGAGTCACCAGGTGAACTACTCTCATAACAAGGATACCAGTACTGCCAACATACAAATGACATTTAACTTACTCTCTGCTTTACTTCATATAACCTTATCATTAATTCCCAGACGGCCCAATTTTTGAATGTGGTCAACTAAATAATGTTTGAAAGTAACCAAGAAAGACCTAGAGAGCTTTGTTAAAACTGTGGCAGTGAGAAAAGAAAAAGCACTCTGACGCATTCACGGCGAGTAGTATTCTTTTGGCACAAGTGTTACTGCCAACCAAGTCATTCTGTAATGCTTCTCAGCTAACACCTCTGCCACGACAATTTCTGTAAACTCATCTTCTGTCATCTGTATTTCACAAGAAACTCTACTCTTCACTTGAGAAGGATGTTCTAAACTTGCTCATGCTTTTGTTCTTTCTGATCTGGATCACACACTGAGCAACACATTCATATGGGCCATCAACGCCTAGGAAATCACCAGCGCCGGGTCAGCCCCGCTTGTGGAAGCTCACCTAACCTGTCCTGCTCAGTACCCCGGGCTTCCCGCAGTGCCTCCAGCCCCGCTCGGGACCCATCGCTCCTCATGCTCTCAGCAGTGGGAGTCTGCTCTGGGAGAAGAGTCACACCAGGGAACGAGGAGAAGCTGAGCTCTGTCTGTGACAGACACGCGGCGGTGGCCGGGGCACCCTGGGGCCGCAGGACCGCTGCCAAGAGCCGCCACTTGTCACTCCCCAGCGCACAGGCCAGGCCTTCCGTGCTCCCTCCCCTGACACAACCCAACACCCGGTCCCTGCCCTGCCCGCCTTCCCACCCCAGCAGGAACCCGCCTGGAAAGGGCCCTGCCGCCTGCCCGCACCTGGAGGGCTCCCCGGCCCGGGACGGAGGGAGCAGGTGCACTCCGCCTGCGTTACAGAAATGGGGCATGAATTAGGTTGGAAAAGACCTCTGGGATCATCGAATCCAACCTGTGCCCCAACACTGCCATGTCAACCAGACCACGGCACTGAGTGCCACGTCTAGTCTTAAACACGTCTAGGAACGCTGACTCCACCACCTCCCTGGGCAGCCCATTCCAACGTCTAACCACTCCTGCTGTGAAGAAATTCTTCCTAATGCCCAACCTAAACCTCTGGCGCAGCTTGAGACTATGTCCTCTCGTCCTGTCGTTTGTTGCCTGGGAGAAGAGCCAAACCCCGCCTGGCTACACCCTCCCTTCAGGTTACCTCTCTGCCAGCTCCGTCCCCTCCGGTTGTGCGGGTGGCGTCGCTCCCGCTGGCGGAGCGGGACCAGCGCGATCGCGGCGGGACCGGCCCGGAGCTGCCCCCGCCCCGCGGCCTCGGGCCCGGCACTGCGCATG
>VZRH01003763.1:41356-59320 GCA_013397555.1 Urocynchramus pylzowi | reverse complement strand
CTTTTTGTTTTTTTTTTTTTTTTTTTTTTTTTTTTTTTTGTAAGAAGCACTCTGTTCTGTGCAGTCAGTAGCAACTGTTTTCCCATTGCTGCTGTTTTGTACTGTTTTCCAAATGCATTTGCTGGGTTAGCATGAGAGCTCTGTATTGAACTTACCTGTAGACTTTTGTGTAACATTGTGGCTGACTAAATATGGTTACTCCTGACAAGTGGCTCAGCATTTTGGAAACATAATCTAGCCAGAAAGAACAAATAACTCAGAATCTAGTTTAAATAATCATCCAAGATAAGTGACAGATGAACTATGTGAAATGCTCATTCAGAACATGTGTAGTAGGCTATAGCTTCTTGCTGCTACTCACGGAGCTTTTTATTACACATACAGCTGAAAGACGGGAGAAGGGAGTCTTGTCAGCTTCAAGCATCAGACGTCATTTCAAGTAGTTCCTCAAGCTTTGTGTCCCCTTTAGGGTAGGAGAAATTTCAAGAATGACCATCTTGCACTCGGGTAGTCTATGAAAAGCACTTACAGCAGATGTAGCTAATAAATGTTATAGGTACTGATACTTTCCCTGCTCCTTTGCCAAATCATCTGAGAAACTCCTTGTGCCTCCAAAAACTGCACAAACTCTAGCACAGATGGAAAAGATACATGGAATGAAGAAAATTGGTGTTTCCAAATACTTTTTTTTAAATCTTTAATTTTTTAAAAAGTAGGCATTTTTCTTTGATAATGCCTTTTATTGTCAATACTGCCATATTACAATAATCTATTAAGAAATAATGCTGTAATATTAAAACAACATATACCGAGCTGCATATAAAGCTATGTAAGTAATGTAATGTAATATAATGTGTATGTAATGTAAATTTATACTTTATATATATTAGTAAGGATATGTATGCATATGTATGAAATACACTTAAAATACAGACTGTGTGACTACAATAATAAAAAATAAATATAAGAATGTGCTAATGGAGAAATGATGGGATTTATTTTGAAAGTTTCTAGTCTAAATGGCCAGATATGGTCAGCATTTGAAGGACAAAATCTGCCTGAAGTTCTACCAAAAGCTTTTTCTGGTGGCCCTGTAAGAGGCAGAGGTCTGTGTGCTGCCAGATCAGGCTGGGCTTTGAACTTGACTGCATGGGCTTGATGATGTGAGATCTTGCCAAGGAGAAAAGCATGAAGTTCTGTCATGTTGTGTTGCTCACTGTGGTGAAATGGACTTTGTAATTATATTTTATGATCTCACAAATTTGCCAAAATGAACTTTATTTTTCAGTAGAGAACAGTCTTAATGGTTACGTATTGACCACATTATCTGACAATCTGCTTCTCCTTCTATAAAACTTTGAAAATTAGAAGATAACAAACCGTAATAGCATGGCTGACAGAATAATTGGTTTGGAAATATAGTACAGCTTCTGTACCAGTAAACTCTAGGTTTGTTTTTGAAGCAACTGTGGACTTGTCTAATAATTTGGTGTTTTTAATGGCAAAGCAAAATCAAAATTATACTTGGCATGGAGACTAAGAAAGTGCTCTTTATAGCCTTATATTGTTTAAATGCATAGAGACAGTGGTCTCAGTAGCCTGGGATTGTCACAATGAAATGTTTTCCCTTCCTCATTACACTGGAATGACTTTCCTTCGGATTACAATTCTTACTTGGAAATGCAGTAAAGCTGATGGATATAACATCTGGCACCTTTTTTAAAGCTATGTAAACTTGATGGTCTTAGGCATCAGGGAATACAGTGGTATCACTGCTGTCTTTGGGAATAAGCAAACAATTATGGCCTTCTGCTGAATATGGGAAACAGCAGGAATAACCATTGTAATCTCCAAAAGATGAAAAGCACGATACACAACATGTATCAATTTAAAACCAGCATTTCCCAGATCAATTCAGATGATTTTATCCAATGTAAGGCATTAATATTAAGTCTGTACTGTTCAATATAGAACAAATGAGGAGGACTGATGTTTGACTTAGGTGTTCATCTTACAGAATCACAGAATAAGCTCAGTTGAAAGGGACTCTGAAGGATCATCAAATCCAGCTCCTGGGCTTGCACAAGACCATCCCCAAGAGTCACACCATGCACCTGAAAGTACAGTCCAAACACTTCTTGAACTTATTCAGGCTTGGTGCTGTGGTTTTTAGATGTTCTTCATGAGATTCATCTCCACTTAAGAGAAGCTTTTCTACTTTTTGTTGTTGTGGTTTAACCCCATTTGGCAGCTATGCACCTCAGAGCCTCTTATTCCCTCTCTCCTTGGAGGAGAGAGTCAGAAGAGTAAAAAGGAGAAATCTTGTAGGTTAGAATACAGACAGTGTAACAGGTAAAGCAAAAGCTGCTTGTGCGGGCAAAGCAAAATGGGACGTTTTTCACCACAGCTCTGCAATGTGTAGATGCTTTTTCTGTACTTTGACTTGTTTTGTCTGCCATTATCTTCTTCTAACCTTCCACCAGACTATCTGCAGTGCATGCTGCTATTTTTTCTTTACTTAAGTGAGAATTTCTTGAGCTCTGTGAACTCTTTTTACTTGAACTGGATGTATCCAGACATTCCCATATGGAAACTTCTCAACAGAATCTTAAAATATGTTGGGATTAATTTACAATAGTGAAACATGCTCTATTTTGTCATGTATGGTTAAAGTGTATTGTAATTTGTCATTCCAATTAAATCAACTTCTGTATTATATCAGAGCTGGAGTTTGTTTTTATAGCTTGGTTGTTATTGTCTGTGTGTGTTACTGTTGCAGTATTTCTCCTTCTGGGAAAAAACCCAATTGTTAATTTTTTCACATAGAGCTGTAGTTAGCACTTCTGTAAAGAAATTTGTGCATGTCTTTTTGAGCTCTTGTCAGGAAATTTCTTGAATAAGAGTACTAAAGATCTAAAAAGTCATAAGTAGCAGCATTTAGGCTGTGACCTATGGAAAGGACTCAATATGGAAAACAAAAATGGCAAAAACTAAAGAAAGTCTTCTGTTTCTGGATTTTAAAAAAATTAATTAAAACTTTAAATTTTAATTTAGCTGGAGAATTATCATGAATGGTAGACACTGTAAAAGGTATAAAATTACTTTTCCTAGAACACAGTGTTTTTTCTGAATATACCAATTGTATGTTGTATTCCTACTCAGTCTTTCAGAAAGCTACATTGGGAAATTGCTGACATACTTTTTTCCCAACTGCTGTTAAATTTGGAAAACTGGCAATGTCATATTACCAAATGGTGTTGCATTGCTATTCTTTAAAGATTTGTGTTCTTGTTTCTTTTCAGCCTCAAAAATGAAAAAAATAAAGAAAAATCTAAATATTTAGGTGCACTGGAAGTGTTGGATGTGTTAATTGAGCAGACTTCATGTAGCAATAAATACTGTATTCGTGATATTAACAGCTCTATGAAAAATAATGCACTTGCACTGATCATACACTGTTTGTTTACTGAATGTTTTTCATGGATATCTCACTTTATAATCTGCAGTGCTGAGACCCTTGGCAATACTGTTTCTTGAAATGACAGCAGTGCAATCAAGATGCATTGTCAGAAATCATGGAATCGTAGTCAGATTCCTTGGTGTAAAACTTTTAAAGGACTATATGGTGTTCCAGTACAGATGGATTTTTCAGTGTACACTTATTCTCTCTGGCAGTGGTAGGAGGTACCACTTCCAGTACCGAAGAGTTCTGGTACTGACAGCAAAAAAATGGAGTGATTATTCCAGGAGTCATCACATAGCTGAGTGCTTTGTGGGTAGGGTTTGTAAGACAGTAGTTGTGGGAGTAATGGGGCATCTTTATTCCTTCTTCGTCCCCTGCAGCCTGTGGGTTAGGTCACTGTCCCTCCCTAACTTCCAGGAGCAGCATGCTCCATGTGAGAGGCTGCTCTGCCAGCAGGAAGCAAGACTGCTTCCATTGCTGAAGCAAATGGGCTGTTCTGGGCTCAGCTTTGAGCAGAGTTAGAAGGTGATGAGTAATGGAAAGTAGACACAGTGGCTCTGGGCCAGGCTGTGTGGGGATGAAATTCTGGATGTGGTATTAATAGGATGGAATGAGACCCTTCCATGCGGTTCAGTAGTGTGTGTGTGACTGCGTATCACCTCGATGCATTCATGTTACATACATCCGGTTCTGGCCACTGGAAATGCCCGGCTCATCTGACTAGACCACTGTAAGTGGATTTACAAGTTGCTTGCAGTTCTTCAAAGTGTATAAAACTTCATGCATACGGTGTTCCTTGCCATTCTGGAGGTCACTACCGAGCTGTTATCCTGCTGCATCAGACCTGGAGATTTTAAGTTTAATCACTGTGTGCTCATGGGATGTCTGGCCCATTGAGTGTCCCTGTGAGTGTTTGGCAAAACAAAGTTGAGGGACTTAATATCCTTTATTTGAGCAGCTTCTGTAACTGGGAAGATTGCACAACCTTTTGATCACCACACCAAGCAGTAGAACGTGTCTTTTCTGTTGCTAAACTTTGGATAGACAAATGATGAGTTTCTGATGGTGATGAGATTATGTTGACAGAGCCATGAGACAATAAATGATGCGCTTTTAATTGTGGATAGGGTGTTGGTCCTTCAGGCCATAATTTGCAAAGAGCAGAGACCATTAATTGTTTTCATAAGAATTTGAAGGTAACATAGCAAGACTATGCATAGCGTGCCTATGCATAAGTTGAATAATTTTTGTTATTCATAAAATAGGTACCCATGCCATAGGCAGAGACACCTCTGCTAGACCAGGTTGCTTAAGGCCTTATCCAGCCTGGCCTTGAACACTACAAGGGATGGGGCATCCACAGCTTCTCCGGGCAACCTGTTCCAGTATCTCACTACCCTCACAGTAAAGAATTTCTTCCTAATATCCAGCCTAAATTTCCTCTCAGTCTGTGCCCATTACTCCTTGTCCTATCACTGCAGTTCCTGAGAAGGAATCCCTCTCCAGCTTCCCTGTAGGTCCCCTTCAGACACTGGAAGGTTTCTATGAGGTCTCCACACAACTTTCTCTTCTGTGGGCTCAACAGCCCCAGCTTTCTCAGCCTGTCTTCATAGGGCAGGTGCTCCAGTCTCCTATCAACTGCGTGGCCTCCTCTGGACGTACTCCATCAATTCCATGTCCTTCTTATGTTGGGAGCACCATTACTGTGCTGGTCTCACCAGAGCAGAGCAGAGGGGCAGAGTCCCCTCCCTCATCCTTCTGGCCATGCTGCTTTGGATGCAGGATGCAGTTGGCTTCTTGGGATGCAGATGCACATTGACGGCTCATGTTGAGTTTTTCATCAACCATACCTCAAGTCCTTCTCCACAGGGCTGTTTTTAATGATGCCCTCTAATACTTCATTGGTATCAAATGCTTTGCTGGTATTCATGATGAAACTAAATGGAGGGAGTGATGTGTAAATACAGTTTACTTCAGCATTTAGACTTTAGAGTAAAGTGTAGGAAGAGCCTTGATGAGTTCTTTGGAGGCATTTGTTACATCACAAGGTGAGAAACTTCACTGAAGTGCCAAGGTGCATTACTTAATTGTGAAAAACAATCCTGTAGTAATGGAAGAAAGTCTGTAAAAATTGACAACTGCTGAAATCTTGTGGATTCCTAATTGGCTATCCAACTCTTTTCCTAATAATATGGGTTTGCTCCTTATGACTTATTTTCTTGTTTTGTTGAGGGCTTGTGACCTTCAGAGAGAAAGGGGGAGAGGATCACTTCCCATGCAGAAACAGCTTGAGAAGATCTTAAGGTTGGAAAAAAAAAAAGTGAGAGTGAATTTTTGTTATGTGGAAATAGTTTAGAAATATAAACTTAAATTGTCTTTATGTCAGTTGTTTTTTTAGTGTCTTATATGTTGAGATAATTATTAATAAAGGGGTTCTCATGTACTGCAGCAAAACATATATAAAGCTTATGATACCTGACCTATGAATCTGTGAATCTGTGAATTGAGATTTTGCTCTCGGAATAAAAGCTTCCCTTGTTTTTGTGGGCGTGGTTTTTTTTTGTTTTGTTTTGGTTTGGTTTTTTTGGGGTTTTTTTTAGGTTTTTGTTGTTGGTGTTGTTGTGTTTTTTTGTTTTTTGGGTGGTTTTTTTGGGTTTTTTTTGTTGTTGTTTTTTGCTTTTTTGTTGTTGTTGTTTTTGTTTTGTTTTTTGGGGTTTTTTTTGTGGTGATATGGGAGTGTAGTGTTGCAATTCCATTTTTTCCTAATTCTTCTCCTTATTAGCATAGGAAGGAACAGCTGTGTTCATAATGCCAGGTTTGGTGTGGAGTTTTAGTGGCCTTGTTAAAAGCAGCAAGGCTGTACATCAGCATAATGATAACTGCTAGTAAGTCCTGAGCACCTGTATTTCTGTACAGAAAGCCTCAGACTTTTCTGTAGTAATAAGTTTGCTGCAGAATGGGCAGAGGTTTTTTTCAGTTAGTTTTTTTCCCATTGAAAACAAAACAGGTGGTTGTAGTCTGCAAAGTAGGAATAAGGTTGTTTTGACAATACTAGGAAGATTTCTACTGCATACAACAGGAATTGAGAGGAGAAGTAATTTTTCAGAATAAAGAGTCTGAAAGTTGGAATATGAACTATTTAGTCTCAAATTCATGATTTGGATTACATACAGCAAAATACAAAATTTAGTCTGCATCTTTCAGATCATATAAGTGTGTTATCAACCAACTTACTGTGTGTGCTGATTTTTTTTTTTTTTTTTTTTAAATAAGGCACTTTCTGGAGAGTTGTCTATTTTTTCCCCAAATAAAAATATTTAGGTTCTTGTGATACTGTTAGTCTGGGATAGAAATATGATTATTTGGGGGCCAGAGTAAAAGAGAGACACAGAATTTCAAGGATACACTATTTCTCAACTAGATTTGGGTACAACTGGGTACAGCAAATACCCACAACTGAAGAAAAAGCAAATCAATTTTGAAAGAAAATGTATCATTATCTTTTCTCTATCCCCTGTTTACTAAGAACTTCTTGAGAAGGACTATTTTTTTCCTGAGACAGTCAAAATAACTATTTTTGAGTCAAAAAGAGTTGTTTTTGGGGACATTTAGAGGATTCTTATGCAGATAACTTGATATTCGAAGTACAGGTAATTCAGTGTAACTCATCTGTGTAACTGTATTGTTAGTTTAATTTGCTATTTTTAAAACAGTATTAGATTATCATCAGGAAGATAGCACAATAATTTACCAAGTGCTAAACTGGGTTTAAAATCCTCCTTAATGGTATAGCCTAAAGTATGCATCTCACTTGTGTCAAAGATACTAAAGTAAAAATAAAGAGGAGGAGGAAAGGCTATCTCTGGTGTCAGAGAGGCATGTGGTAAAGTGTTGTATAAAGGGAAGGTAATGGATCTGCTTGGATTCCAGCCAGGGGTGCTGGACACTGGCATTCTGCTGGGGCACATTCCGGGGCATTAAGAGCAATCCCTGAGTGTGCTGAGCCCTCTTTCTAATTCATCTTCCCCATGGTCCTCTCTGCTAGGGGCCAGGCACTCAGTGGAGGTATTTTCAGTACCAGTGCAACTTGTTGGTAGTCACTTTTTTCGTTCAGGGCAGTGTTTGTCTTCCAGACGCTTGGATGTGGATGGAGAGCTCCATTTGAATCCCCTGTGCAGGCTTCATTTTTCATGTTGCTGTTACTTTGAATGGGGTGTTGGATCTTGTCTCTGCTCCCAATTTCTGGTTGTAAGCCAGTCATCTTAAGAAGGTGGCTTTTTAATCAATGTTTCATAAGCACTGTTGGGGTTAGTCGCAAAATTAACTGGAGGTGTGATGACCTTTTAACCTTTCTGTCATGTTACCAACTTACTCTGATACTAAAAGCTGTTTGCTACTTTACAGTGACACTAGAGGAAAAACTGTATGATGCATTTTTCTGAACACAAAGAGGAAGAGCAGAAGGAAAAGGGCATTATCCATCAGTGCAAGGCACCTGTATATTTTAACAAGTAATGAAGCACCCCAGTAAAACTCACACCCTAAAGCTGTCCACAGTGGGAGTTTACATCCTCCAGCCTTTGAGACTTATCGTTCCTATTTTCTCCACCAACCTTGTTTTCCACATTTTCCCATTTTCTTGGGCAGTTAAAAGCAAGATGAATTAGCCAAAAATCTTTGTGTTATGTCTCCTAAATTATAAACTTTCAAGACACTCAGAAATGTTTGCAGAGTTGGCCTCTGTCTCCTTCCTATGCTCAGATCTCCCGATGACAAGCATGCACCATTTTGTGAAGTTAGTTCCTCCAAGGTTGTCTTTGACTGTGGGGAAAGTAGGGGATTATTTGGCCATTTGTTTTATAAAATGACCAGAGAGAGCCTGAAAGTATAGGCTTTGTATGTTTGATTGTGTGCAACCTCTTTATGAAAAAGATATGTTATGAAAGTATCTTACAGAATATAAATATTTATGATGTTATTGGTTTTAATTTTGATTTTTCATGCTAACAGCTATGATTACTTTTCATTGTTATTGAAAAGTTCTTTTCTAACAAGATCTTTCAGATAAATATTTTATGTCAAGTTGGGTTGAGATTATCTAAGTATATCATTATGTGCAAGGTAACTGTGACCTACACTTTGTTGAGGTGCCATGCCTTGAAAATATAAAATGACCTGCATTTCCAGCATGAGTATTTATATTCACTTTTTAAAAGCTTAGTGACCAAAATCTATTTTAAAAATAACTTGTTTTTCTGATGTGTTGATAGCAATTAATCCTTATTCAAAGATGCACTCTAATAAATTAAGCTTCTTAAATTAAACTGATCTGCCTTTCACCTCTCCTGCCTTCTTAGAAGATCTTCCTACTTTGAGTGCTACATAATATTGTTTATAATTGTGTATGCAAAGAGCTAGAAATGCTGGACAGTGGAAAGTATAAAGGAAGGGATGGCACTTTCCTTCTCTCGCACTGGGAGCATAGTACACTGATGTCTGTCCTCCTCCACTCCCACAGCCTTTCTTAAAAAGAAGCCAAGGTTCAAAAAACTTGTGTTTAATTTGATGCTGTCATTTAACATTCTCTGTGGTTCTGGAACAAAGCTATTTATGTGTGGGACCTAAATAGTCATTCACAGCTGCTGCCAGTTTATACCCCGGTGATCGTTATAGCTCCTCATCCTCACACTGGAAAGACTTCTTTTAAATATAATATTTGAAGAGCACTGTGTTTCTTGGTTAGAGCCCTTGTCCAACCCTGTTCATGTTTCACACATTCAGGAGAACTGGCATTAAGATGTCTGTGTTAAATATAGGGAGCCATGAGCTCTTGAGAAGACAAAGAGTCTTTAAGAACAACTAGATGTAATTGAGCAATAGTAGTGTGAAATGGTATCAAATAGGCCTTAGAAGAGATAGTCTGCTGTGCCAAAAGGAGAGTTGTGCTTCATTTTTGGCAAATTTTTCTGATTCTAAAAAGAGGCATTTCTTAAAATTGTAGTTGAACTGCTTTGTCTAAGCTGTATAGCTGTCTTTTTTAGTAAATTTTACTGAGCTTTCCCAAACATTTAGTGTGTTGGGTGTCTAAAGAGAAATTAATATGAAGCTGAACCAAAGGCAGTAGTGTTTACATTAAAACAAAAAAAACCAAACAAACAAACAAAAAAAAAAGTAACACTGAGAAATAGCTTATCATCTCTTTCTCAACTCTGTTATCTGTTCATTCAAAATCCTATCAAAATAAAGATAAGAAAATAAATATCCATATCTTATATTGATGCTCTTGTGTAGAGTAGCATGGGAAACTGGCCCACTAGTACTTCTGACCCACTGCTGGACAACCCTCTCAGGCACATGGTGTGACTCCTGGGGATGGTGCTGTGCAGGGCCAATCTTGAGGGTCCCTTCCAACTGAGCTTATTCTGGGATTAAGTCTTCCTAGGTAAGAATTTTCTGATTCTTTCTTCCAGTTTGCTTTTTTGGTCATCTTCCTCTTGCTTCTAAAGAGTAATCTCAGCCACCTTATTCCCACTTTGAACTTCCAGTCTCTCTTGATGCATTTTGAATTACACAAGCATCTGTTTGAGGAAAAATGGAGATCTGTATCCTATTTTGAAACTAAAAATATCTATGAAAAATGAGTTAGAGACAATGGAGTAATTTTCTTTCTGCAGTAAGTAGTGTAGTATAGCTTAAAGAGCCAAAATATATCCTTCAAGGTATCCATGAACAACTAAGTAAAGCAATCAATTTTTTAAAAATTCTTGCACCTAATTTGGACAGATAATGCTGTACCAACCAGAATGTAGCATTATGTGATTTACATAGTAAAACACACAGATCCCTAAACTGCAAACTTCTTTTATGTTATAATGAATAGTGAGCACATATGTCTTAGTAGATAGGTGCACGATGGTAAATGTAAATAATGAAAAGACACATGAGATATAATTTGGAAAGGAGTGTTATTTTTTAACACTGAGAATAATTACATACCTTCTGTTTAGTTGCCTTTTGTAATTCATTAGGGCTTTTAAGCTACTGAGTTAAAGATAACTTGGACTTCCCTCAGTAGAAGCTTTAATGACTAGCTTGAAGCCATTTTCTTTCAAGGAATTAATATTTAGACATAACATTAGCTATGGAGGTAATTAACAGGTTTAGAATAATTAATAAAATTTCAAGGACTGTAAATTGCATTGCTTAATATCAGCTGTTAAAGGCTTCTTTAAAGGTTTTCTCTGATTAAACTGTGAAATTGATTTTTTTTCCTGAGCAGGATATGGAAAAAAAATTGCTGTAATTTCTTTGTAGATTCCATTAGACTTGACTCTTCATTGAAATCAATCCTGGATTAACTAAGCAGACACACTAGGCACTCAAAAAATCTCATTTGGTATTACTTATTTTAAAACCTCTGAAATTTCATTTTATTTTTATTAGCTTTGCTTGGTTTTGTAAGAAATAAATACTTTATAGCATGTACTGATGGAGAGAGAGAGATGGGCTTTTGGATGGGCTTTTGAGTTCAGTTTTGTGCCAAAATCAGTTTCTCAAGGGTGGAAAAAAGCTCTTTAACTGAGACACAACATATTTCATGATTGCCTCTTGGCTGGCTCACTTCATTGATGTTTGAATTGAACTAAGCTGATAACATTGATAGCTGAGAAAAACTAGAAACACAACAGACATTATAAGAATGCTCATTGTTCTGAACTTCTTGTTTGGTATTCTTCCAAATTCATAATTGTTTTAGGAAGTTCCCTTCAGGTCTTCTAAATCATTATTAGAAATGGACATTGCTAGCTGATGGGGGAGTGGTATCCCAAAGCCTCTGATCTCTGGTGTTAAATATTTTGAAGTGGAAAAAATAATAGTTTAGAAAAACTTGATTGAAGATTACTTGAAGAAAAAGTGATTTAATATGTGGTTGCTAAATTGACATGTGACCTATGAAGTTAAGAGCTGTCAGACAGCAACACAGTGAAAGAAGTAGGAAAGACTACAGAAAGAACTAGACAATGCTTATTTAATGCTTTCAGATGCTGTCATACATACAGACTGTAGTCAAAATTACTATTTTATCTAAAGTCCAGGTAGAAACCATAAGAATCTGTATTTTATCAGTAAATTGCTCCAGTTATTGCTCAGTCTTCCTTTCCATATTTTCTGCTAATCAGAGGGGATACAAAACTATGACCCAGTGATGGCCAACTTTGTGTAGCAGGAGCTGTCACACACTGGTGTTTCACCAGAGAAGTGAGTTTTGTGCTGTCTGTCTGAATGAGGTGCTTTGGTTGTGAGGTGTGAATATTGTTGGATATGGCAGGGTCTTGAGTGTTTGTTTGGGACCCCTCTTTCCCAGCCCTAAAGATGTATCAGTCATTTGAAGTCACTTCATTGGTAAAATATTTTTAGTTTCTATGTATAAGTGTATTAAATGACAAGGGTTTGTTTTTGGTTTTTTTTTAAATCTTTTAAATATTGTCTTGCTTCTGAAAAAAGGGTGAGTTTTTACTGTGTCATGTGTGTTTTTACTTCAGGAATAAAATAAAACTTCTTGCTTTTCTTGAATTGCTGTGTCCGTATGTGTCCATACTTGATGCCTGCATCTTAAAAAGGATAAGGCTTGATGATGACTAACATTTTATTAACATAGTTATGTGATGTGATGGCATGTAGCAGTTGTGAGAGAAGATACTGTTCTCTGACATGCTAATCCTGTGTTATGCTGGGCCATTCACAGACTATTCACATAGTCTTCCTTACTTATCATTAATCTTCTGTGTCAGATCTTCTGCCTGTGATCATTCTTTACTTTAAATCCATATTTAAATATACAGAATGTGGAATTTGTGAGTAATGCGATGCCCAGGAAGGATTAACACAACAGTTTTGGTTCTTCTTGATCTGGGTTTTCATCTTAGTAATTGATTCACTTTTTAGACCAGACTGTCAAATTCTGTTTCCTAGTTTTTCACATGAATTCACTAATAATGGCAGACTTTCCTGACATCACCTCTAAAATTATGCATCAAATTATAGTGGTTCTTATCAGGTTTGTGAGTATTTAAAAATCCCCAAACCTATGTTGTTTTTACAGTCATTTGTTCTGCTTCGCTCTCCTAGCAACAATCAGTGAATTTGACTGGAATCTGTGAAATGCTTTGTAATAAATATCTGTGCTCTTACTGTGTTAGAAGACATGTTAGAAGTATTTTCTTTGTAATCATTCATTTGTTAAAAGATTAGTTTTCATTGTAGCACATGCCTCTTTCAGTACCTTTCAATAACTGTGTAGATTGTTTTCTTCAGCTGTTAGTAACTTACGTAATTTAAATAAAGATAAATATGTAGGTGCTTTTATTTATCTTTATTTTAACTGAGTAAAATTACAGTGCTTTTAACTGGTCTGTCAGAAAGATGGCCAAAATTGGTGAGGCATGTCATTCCAGAAAACAAGCAGAAGCATTGATCTGTCATGTTGTGTTGTGTGTGCTTAAGGAACAAAGATCTTGGGCAAGATCTTTCTTATGATGAGCATAGAAAGTTAAAGGGGCTTTGTTCTTGTGTTCTGGAATTCAAGTGGAGGATGTGTTAGTGTTTGTGTGGTGTGTCAGTTAGGTTTCTTCTACTGTGGTTTTTTTTAATGTAGTGGCTTTTCTTCATTTTTCTCTTAGGCAGTAGTTCTAGTCATTCAAATCTTTTCTTATTGACAAGAAATACCTGCATTTGGTAAGTAAATGTAAAAGTTAGATGTGGAGATTTCAGGGGACTTAACCAAATTGCTGGTTACTAAAGGCATATTTTATTTTACTAGTAACATTGTTAGGTATTTATAAATTTTGCAGAGGTAATATTATGCATAGATAACTTAAAAATAAAATATATTTCCTGTTGTATAAATGTAGAAACTGTTATTGGTAAGGTACCAGTGGTAAGTATCATTGATTAGTAAGTTTAAACAAAGCTGTGGAGCAGACCAAAAAGTAAGTGGTATGAATAGTAAAATAATAGCAGACTTAAAGTCTGTAATTCTTTCATGGATTAGATACATGATATTTTGCTGGCATTAAGTTCAAAAACCTGTTCCTTTACTATTTGTAATTTGACTTCAGTCACGCATAGACTTGCTGACAACTATTTACTAGAAGTCTGCCTTTGCAAGAGACTGGTACCTTGCTGTGTAGCAATAAAGATATCAACATACCAGCTGCAAGAACTGTTTTTCAGATGTATTAATATATAAGCAGTAGAAAATGTGAAAGACTTGCACTTTGAGCAGAAGTGTGCAAATACACTTAATTTCTTGTAGTTACTTGGCTGCCTGATAATGCTGTTTTCATTAGAATTGTAATTTTTTTTCCTTGTCTATCTTTATTAAATGTCAGTATTCAAATTACTTTTTTTTCAGGTTATCTGTATTAGGAAATGGTCCTGCTTAAGACTCCCCTGTGTTTAGAGTCTGTTGTGTGTTAAACTTTCTTGTCAGTCACTTGAAAAGAAATGTTCTACAGTTTTGTTGTTTGTGGAGGTCTTCTTCCACATAATAAACGATAGAACAAGGGGAAATGGCCTCAAGTTGCACCAAGAGAAGTTCAGGTTTTATATCAGCAAAAATTTATTCACTAAAAGATTGGTTAAGCACTGGAGAGGCTGTCCAGGGAAGTAGTGAAGTCACTGTCCCTGGAAGTGTTCAAAAAACAAGTAGAAGTGGCACTTCATGATATGGTTGGTTTAGCGGGCATGGTAGTATTTGGTCAAAGGTTGGACTTGGTGGTCTTGGAGGTCTTTACCAACCAATGATTCTATGATTCTATTCTATTATCATGTCTTAATTTCTTTTTCCATGTGCTTTCTTTTTCATCTACATGGAATTTTATCCTTCAGTCATTTATACCTTTTGATCAGATTTATTTTTGGTCATGCCAAATAATTTTGAATAATTACTGAGCCTTTTGACTTTTTTTTTAAACTGTCTTTCTAGACCTCAGATCACACTGAATCACACTGACTCTAGGAGCTCTGCTGGCAAAATCTCTCACATGAAGAAAGCTTTATTTTCACTCTTGCTTGCAATTGTTTGAAGTAGTTATTTAATTCTGTTAGGATCTTTTCTTTTGTCTTGTGTTAGCACAGTTTGTTTGGGACGTTTCTTACCTTTTGTTAGGTAACCAACCAAAACTTCTTGAAAATTCAGATATGTCCTGATACTGAAATCACACTTATGCAGCTGCTTATCAGTTCTTCAGCTGCTACTTGTAGTAATGACTTCCCACTACAAAAGCTGCTGGATTTTCCCATTTATTTATCCATATGCTTAGTCTTGCTGGTTTTGCTACAGTTTAAATTGTTTTCTTTGCTGCAGGCCTGGCTTATCTGTACCAAACTTCCCTTTCCTGCTGCTCCCAGAAAGCGAATTCTTTTATTTAAGTGGTAGGCTATTTGAGTATCGTTGCAGTCTTATAGAGCACTTTTAGGAAATAAACTTCACACCACAGTCACTAGATCAACTGTTTAATGTTTTACTTGGTATGGAAATTATGGGTCAATACTGTCTGATCTTGATAACTTGTTAATGGTTTTATCTAGATTAACTTATGCTGATTGCATAAAAGGCTGTCTCTCTTCTAGCCCTCTGGAGAAAGACTGTTGTGGCAAATTCCATCTGGTCTTCTGTAGTGATCATCAGGGAGAAAAAACATCAACTTGGTTTTTTTAGTGTTTTTGTTTGAGCTCTCCTTTCATGTTTCAACTACATATTTGCCTTACTGATTCTTTCTTGTCTTCGTACTTGTTCTTTAGAACAATTGGTTTTAATGTGAATTGAGAAAGTTACTAGAAAGTTGGTTTTAAAACTTATTTTGCTTTCCTTTTTTACGATTTCTAGTCAACCAGCTTATGTTTATGGGAAATCCTCCCCCATCCTGTTCTCATTGTTAAGGAGCAACATGCATTTTTAAAAAGACGTTTTTCTACCTAAAATAACATTCTGCAATGTTGGTTTTAATCAAGCTGGTTTTTCCAGGGCTTTTTTTGTTATTCTTGCTTGCTTGTTTTTAATAAGTGATGTGTGTTTAACCATTTTGGTGGTTTTGATGGATGATCCCTCTCACGTGCAAGCATTTACACTTTGAGGCACTTCTTTTAAATAGCCTCTTCATTTTTATGTAGCTTACTTTGGTGAAATTATAACAAATTTTATTCCAAACAGGTTTAATATGAGTGTATTGCAGTTATTAGCAACTCTTTGATTCAGGATGTAACTGGCATTGTGAACTGTGTGTTCCTGCATCAAAAGAGGTTTCTGATTTTTATGACAGCTTACAGAAGGAATAATTTTGCTGTCTAAAATGGGTGTATCAATATATTGAAGGAAGGAAAATGATTACCCCTCTTAACTTGGCATTTTTTAGACATACCTAGTCCAAGACACTTCCAGTCTTAGACTCCCAAGTACAAGAAAAGTATTGACAAGTTGGACTGAGTTCAGTAGAAAGCCACCAAGGTGCTTGGGGGCTGAAACACTTGCTGAGTGAAGAAAGATTGCGGTGTCTGCACTTGTTAAACCTGGAGAAGAAGCAGTTTCAAGAGGACCTAATAGCATCCTTCCAGTGCCCAGAAGGTCATCAAGAAGACAGAGCCAGATGCTTCACAGTGGTGAATGGTGGAGATGACAAGACACAATGGGTATGAATTGAAATAAAGAGGATCTAGATGGATTTAAAAAGAAGTTTGCTGGAGGTGCACAGTAGGATTTTATGGCTCTTGAATTAATGTTGGATTTTTGGCTTCTTTAACTTTGAACTGATTGACATGGTAATTCTAACATTCTTTTAACACTGTATTTCCTAAATAAAAGGAACGGGTACTGTAGAAAGTTAGGAATGTTTGGGCTGTTGCTGCTCCAATTAGATGGTATTTGCAGTCCACAGAAGTTGAGTAAGAATGGTGTTCATGGTGTACAGTCTAATAGTGTTGTTGGACTGTATCTGGTTCTGTGGTTTTTGGGTTTGGTTTTTGCAACTTGTCTGTCTTGATTGAAAGTAATAACCTTTAGGATTATGGAATCCACAGGTAGTCATTATTTCAGTGTTAATGGTCCAGCTATTCACAAAACAGAGAGTTATGAATACAGACGTGAAAACAATCTTAACAGAAAATATGTATACGTAAAACAATTCCTTTCAGGCACTTCCAGACTTGTAAAAGTGTAAGCATAAATGGAGAGATGGAAAATATCATTAAATCTCAGTAAGTAGCTTGGAGACGTCAAATACACAGAAGCCCTACCTTTATTTAGTCTTTCATTTAATATAGAAACTTTATTCAGACTAGTAGTGAAACTTGCTGTTGTCTGAAATGTCTTAACTTGTACAAGTAATATTATTTCCTCTGTTATCCTCAAACATATTTTTTTCAGTTGGAATTCGGTACTGATTGAGCCTCCTGAGGAAGCTTTCCTAACCTCTGATGATAGCTGTACAAGATTGTAGCCCTCATTTCCTGAACTTGGAATTAAAAAGATGGGTTTCACTGTTACTCTTGCTTGCCTTAAGAAAAGTATATGTGGTGGTTTGATGAGGAAGGAAGTTTTTGGGGAGGTGGTGGTCAAACCAATCAGTGGCCAGAGGTGAATATTGGCACCTGCTGTGGCCACTAGGGACCTGGATATGCCTCTGAAAACACACAGGGATTAAAAAGCAGAGCATTCCCAGGGGAACTTCCTCTTTGGGTCCAGCGGGGGATCAGAGCTGACCTCCCCTGCCCAGCTCCGGCTGGGTGGGGGAGGGGGTAAGCCCTGCGGCCGGCCGGGGCCGAGGTAGGCCAGGCCGGAGCCCTGAGGGACCCTGGGGTGCTTTGGGCAGGCCAGGCCGGAGCCCTGAGGGACCCTGGGGTGCTTTGGGCAGGCCAGGCCGGAGCCCTGAGGGACCCTGGGGTGCTTTGGGCAGGCCAGGCCGGAGCCCTGAGGGACCCTGGGGTGCTTTGGGCAGGCCAGGCCGGAGCCCTGAGGGACCCTGGGGTGCTTTGGGCAGGCCAGGCCGGAGCCCTGAGGGACCCTGGGGTGCTTTGGGCAGGCCAGGCCGGAGCCCTGAGGGACCCTGGGGTGCTTTGGGCAGGCCAGGCCGGAGCCCTGAGGGACCCTGGGGTGCTTTGGGCAGGCCAGGCCGGAGCCCTGAGGGACCCTGGGGTGCTTTGGGCAGGCCAGGCCGGAGCCCTGAGGGACCCTGGGGTGCTTTGGGCAGGCCAGGCCGGAGCCCTGAGGGACCCTGGGGTGCTTTGGGCAGGCCAGGCCGGAGCCCTGAGGGACCCTGGGGTGCTTTGGGCAGGCCAGGCCGGAGCCCTGAGGGACCCTGGGGTGCTTTGGGCAGGCCAGGCCGGAGCCCTGAGGGACCCTGGGGTGCTTTGGGCAGGCCAGGCCGGAGCCCTGAGGGACCCTGGGGTGCTTTGGGCAGGCCAGGCCGGAGCCCTGAGGGACCCTGGGGTGCTTTGGGCAGGCC
>VZRH01003763.1:0-41061 GCA_013397555.1 Urocynchramus pylzowi | reverse complement strand
TAGTAGGTGTAATAAAGCTATATTCCTTTACCCCTGAGATGATGGAGCTGCTTTTCTGTAGTTTGGGTCACATCTCACAGTAGCCATTCTGGGAAATGTGCTTTCATGGAGGCACGGGCATTGGGCCAGGGTCAACCCATGACAGTATATCACCTGATATTCTCTGTAAGAAATTTTTAAAATCAATTTTAAGAAAGTGACTCATGTAGCTCAAGGTTTTGTAGTTTGTGCTCTGCTAACTGCTCCCTCATATTTCTCATTTCACGGTTGAGAAGTGATTCTTTTCTCAGAAAAACAAGGACAGCCGTCCAGGTTCAGCCATGGAAGAATTGAGAAACTAGGCAAGTGTATATGGCACTTTTTGTAGTGTGCTGGCCATTTGAGGTTGGACAGCCTAAGGAGGAACTGTCTTTTACTCAGGATTTACTGGCTTTCAGGTTTTTTGTGTTTTTTTCTCTTTTCAGTGAACATTTCCAGATTTCTTGAACGCAAAAGGTTTTAGTACCTGCAGCATAAAACGGCAGCATCTAACAGCTGATTATGCCATGAAGCATCTCGTTTTGGTTTTGAGTATTTGGTGTCCAAGACAGCTGTCTCTTTTTTATGTTTCTGGTGGCTAGAAATCGACTGTAATGTTTTATTCAAAGTCTGTTATTTGTGGTTGAATAGAGTGCAAAGTATCTCAAGTGTATAATTAACAGGTATAAAGTAAAATTAAAAGCTTCTTTTTAACAAGAATGTTCTCTTTCATAATGAATCCTACTTGTAATAAATAATGAAATTGTCAATACAGAAATCTAGCACATCTGATTCGAGAAATATGCAGCAGCAGATACTAATGCAGCATTCCTTTCTGCTTGTGAATATACTTGTTCCATCCAGGTAGGATGAACATAATGATGTGCCTGATCATTTCTTCATGGTGCCTTCAGAAGTTCTCTTAGAGCAAGAAATAACGCAAATTGCCTTCACAAGATAAGGGCAATACGTTCTTTAAATATTGTAGAGAAAATTACAGATTTCTTGAGGTTGGTCTGCATTGTGATCCCAAAGTTGTAAACTAATCAAGAGATGCAGAAGTGGTACTTTATCTGGAATGCTGGTGGCCCAGAACCAGTAGCTTGTTCATCACCACATCATGACTGTTTTGTCCCTCTGAAAGCTTTCAGCAGAGGATAAACTTGGGGAAAGTCTGAATTGCCTTTAATTGCATTTATCAAAGGAAGAAACAGCTGCACTGGAGTTAGGGAGTATTATGTGCTGTGCTGAGGAACTTGTTTTCTCTTTCTTTATATGGTTTAAAAGTTCCTTTGTCCATCTGTAAGTTGCAGGCAGCAGTTACCAAATCTGGATCCAGCCATAAATATCAAAAGTGCAATAGCCAACTTGTTACTCTTTAAAAGCAGGCAATAGATTTAAGTTAGGCTTTACCTAACCAGCAATTTGGTAGGTTCTATGACTGTAAGTATTGTGCTTAATTTCTGTTGCAATTTCAACAGGAATGCTCAATTAATTGTTAAATTTGGTAGAGATTTCAAAGCCAGGAAGGATTGTGGTTACTTGCAGAACAGCGCATTTTGCATAGTCTTTTGTTAAAGTCAGCTGAACCAAACCTGAACAGTAAGCTTTCTCAGCTAAGCTAAAGCCTTGCTAATACATCTGCATTTACTATAAGGGAAGCAAAGAATATAATTCCTGTGTTGTCAGGTGAACAAGAATATATTATAAATTCTAATCCTATTTAGAAAGCATATGTGGCCCAGGATTTGGTGCCTTACTGCCTCCAAGGGATCCATAGGAAAAGGAATAGCAGTGAGTACACTGCAGTGAGTGTAGTGATTTAGTCTGCCAAACTGGGCTGCACTTTAGGTAATATGTCTTTAAGAGTGTCTTAGAATTCAAGCTTTCTCTGTTGGATATAATGTTCATGTGTTGGTAATGGCTGCCAGTTGTATCAGTAATAGATTTATGTTGTTGCATAAATTATCTTTCTCTGTAAGTTCTTGTGAGTAATTTTCTCTTTAATTAATTAATTAAGAAATTAATGGTCTTTAATGTTAAAAGTGATATTCTGCTGTTAGGAATTCCCCTTGTTCCCATTTTGTAACCATCTACGTTTAAAACCTCAAGTCACAGGGGCTAGGGTCACCAGTATGCAAGAAAACTACAATACTAATGAAAAAATGTCCCTGCCTTTAAACAGTTTTTCTGCTTAAAGAACTTATTTGTCATTGTTTATAGACTCATATATAAACTTACCTGCCCTTACTTCAATACCCAACATTAGTACTTCTGCAGAATACTTTATTTTAGCCCATGCATAATTTTTTTCATTTTGTAAAGCATCTCTTCTGTGTTCAGAGGGATGTTTTTTACACTGCTCGTTTCCCCTTTGAGTGGCATTCCTTGGTCTGGCATTTGCTGATTATCAGTCACTTTCCAAGGCGTAACTTGTGAAGGGAAGAAAATATGCTCAAACTTACCACTCTAGGACTGTGCATGATTCTGTAAAATTTCTTCTACCCTTTAATTTGACTGGATTTTTTTTCTTTTTCTTTTGCTTTTGTCAGTGGTATTTAAAGGCATGCCATTGCTTGCATCGTTTTGTTGAATATCAAAGTTATGTGGCTGCTGCTATGCTACAGTTTGTTGGTGAATAATACCTAAAACTCTTCAAAACTGGATATGTCTTGGAAAAATTGTTTTGTTGCAACCAGGAGATCTTCTTGTCAGCTCTTGAAGTCTGCTTGGCTGTGCTGCAGTAGTTGTAGTCAGTTTGAGAATTGTGTGCCGTTGTGGATCCTGATTAGTTGGTAGTGTACAACTTTAATAATGTATCACTCTTTATTCTTAAGCAAAAGAATTGCATTTTCTCCATGTCCTTGGGTACATTGTTTAGCAATTTGTATTATTTGTGACGATTAGTGCATCTTCTCTTTGTTCTTTCACATCACTTCACATTTCCTTTCCTTTGCTAATTTTTATTAATTTCTGTCTGATTTTATGCATTGTGTCCCTCTATCCTCCTTCATTAATTTACATTCAGCTTATGTACATTAAATTTCAGCTGTTAAAACTTTTTTTTTTTTTTTTGCTCTATGTTCAATTAGCTCTGCCTTGTAGGAGCATTAAAAAAATTGTTTCTCAAATTCCGTTGTCTTTACTGCTGTCTACTGTGGAGCACATTTTTTTTCCAAAACTATTTGAGTTGAACAACCTGGATGAACTTTAAAATTGCTGGTAAGTGTTATGACCTGGGAAATGTCAGCCACTTATATCTCTGGTCACATTTTTTAACCATGACTGTCACCCACATTATTCTCATTTTTTGATATCCTTCTTGTGCCATACAATGTTTTGTTGTAGTTGTGGTTTCTATTTATCGTATTGAACTTCTTTTTAAAACTTTTATGGGAAAAAATGTGTATTCACGTTCACACATTTCTCTGCTAGTTTTCTATCTGTATAGAATCTTACTGTTCACTTATTCCTGTAACTTGCATTCTTTAGGTGTCTAATGAATTAATTTCCCCCTTTAATTTCCCCTCTGAAACTGTCCTAACATTTCTGAAGATCTGTTCTCATATTTTGGCATATTTTGGTTCTGAATTACTTCTGTTTTTTCCAGTTGTCTTCCCTTTCTAACATTGTCTGATTTACTGCCTTTCATTATAGCTTTTGGAACTGAAACTTGTTGTTAATTCTGTGCTTCAGCAGTTCTCTCTCAACAATGACAACAGTTTAATCGAATTAGAGTGGATAAGTTTAATGGGAGGTGCACTCCCATTGTTAGAAATCAAAGGAGGTAGAACATCTTCATGTGTTCATTTAATATTTTATTCTTAACTACATTTAGCCTGTCATTCTACCTGTGGTTGTTTCCCAGACCCTCATCAGTTAAGAACAAATGACTCAACAAAAGTAGTGTCTTTTCTTTTGCATTTACTCTTTTTAGTGTATGTATCTTTGGAAAAAATTATATGTAAATCTGGTTTAGGATGTAAGGTTATAGCAGTTTTGTAGCAGTTAAAATCACAAGAGTATTTTTGCAGCCCAGCCCACTTAGTGGCTTTAGGGGAGGGTTGTTTGATTTATTCTGGGCAGTGCCAGGGAGAAACAACAAAATTCTCAGGGGGTTCAATAACAAATGTTTACCTGCAAGCTTTAGAGCATTAAGGTAGAATAAGGGACTTGGTGAAATTTAAAATGTAGCTGTTTGGGTTACTGTTATCTATAGAAATGCAACAATATAGCCATCAGTGGTGGGTGTGCACCCCTTCTGCACCTGGGCTGGTACTGTGGGTGTTGTCAGCGAAGCACCCACCGCTTTTGGAAATGGTTGATTGTCTGAACCATTAACTTGCCAGTCTCTCACAGTTGCCTGGTCCTACAGTGAAGTGGAGAAGACAGTACAGATAAATTCTATAAGCAAATCCCCAGGTTAGTGGTTTCTGTGAGTTCGTGTGTTTGATGGTGCTTGTAGATATGTCACTGCTCTAAGTTTGAAATATTCTGAAACACAGGTTGTCTGAGAGTAAGAAATTGCTGGTTTCCTTGAAAAAAATTATGCAACTCACCTGTCTATGTATGCCAAAGCAATATATATAGAACCCACTTTAAAGTCTAATGATGTTTTGCCAAATGTTATAAAGACATAGTATCAACATGACCTCTGAAGTTTCTGAACTTTATTCTAGAGTTTTTATTTCTAATAAAATTCTACTGCTCTGTTTCAAGGATAATTAGAAAGCAGGTAGATATTTTTGAAGATCACGATTTTAAATTTTCAATAATATTGAAAAAAAACATGCACAAAAAATATTTAATACTGTGTACTTCCTAAGTTGTTTATACCAGTGCCATTATTTTCCAGTTAATAGGACGCTGAGTACAGCTGTTAATATATAGCTCTTTGTTTGTTTGTGCATGTACACACAGAGTATCTAACTGTATTTAAATCCTCAAAAATAAGATAACTGTGATTTTTATCACACAAAAACATCTCTTGTGCACTGTATGTGAGAGGGAGAGAGGCAGGCTTCCAGGTAAGGTAGTTCATGGCTTAAAGCAGCTGCCTGGTGTGATTCCAGCTGTGTGTGGGCATGTGTGGCAGGGGGCTCACATGCACGAAGCTTGATGTGTTTTGGGCTCCCAGCCCTGGGCAGATAGTGTGCATTAGCCTTTAGATTAATAGGAATTTTAGTACTTCAGCCAGTTGCAGTGATAGTCTTTTCCAGTGCTACCTGTCTTAAATTATTTTTACAAGACATGAAAGAGCAAGGTATATATTTCCATTTTAAAAATTCTAGTTGGTTTTTTTGCTGGCTTGTTGTATGGTTTAAAAAAGCCATCTTCATTGCTATTCTTACTGATACCATCAGTTCGCTTTACTGTTGTTGTTTATGCTTCCTCCCCCATCTGAAATTTGCATCTTCTTGTTGTTTAATCTTGTTAGGACTGTAGATTATACACATCAAAACAAAGGAACTTTAATATTTTTCTAGCTAAGAACAGCACTAAAGTAAATTGCTCTCAGCTCTAGATGTGTTTTACAAGATTGATGATTATTGTAGCTCATGTTTGAGCCTTATCTACTGCCTTGTTTGTTTTTTTTTTAATGAGTTCCAAAATTAAGCTTAAGTATTTGTGGTGTCATGAGCTCATGTGGGAAGGCAACATGACACCAATCCTGTAGGATTTTTCTTGTTTACTTCCCAATGACAGAACTATTAAATTTATAATATTTAGCAAAATGCCTATAATAAGCCCTGAATCAAAATGTCAGCTCCTGGCCAGTAAATTTTCAATGTCATGAAGAAGTTAACAGATCTAAAACTTCAAATCATAAAGGGATAGGATTTTTACAGAATGAGAATCATACATGTGGACGCAAGCTGAAGGTAAAGCATTGTGCTCTGTGTGTGGGGTGAAAGTCTCTGAGCTGCCTTTTGTGGCAACAGATGACATGGCCAATTTTCTGCTGAAGTGATGAAGCAAGTTAGTGCAAGTTGTGGACAATGGTTGGAGCCAGGTGTTGATGTTCTGGTGACTTTCTGTCCTACACCTTAGAGAAGGAAGGTCAAGATGCAACATAATCAGGAAGTCATTGGTGATAGTGATGGACATTTGGGGCTCTTCAGTTACTGGAAAGCAGTTGAAAAAAGATGACAGTGATGTATCCCAGCTAAATGCCTGAGACAAATTGCTTCTGGATTCTGGGACAGAAGGTCCAATATAAAGTATATAAACTAGGAGCAAGGAAGAAGTTAGAAGTTTGAAATAATGACATAGAATTTTCTTTGCCTGTTATTTTTACTATAGAGGGAAAAAATTAATCAAATGAGAATATAGCTGTAAAAGGAAGAGATGAGAGTAGGACACAAATGGCAGAAAGCAGTAAGTAGGTGAGATTTACTTTATGAACAGAGTTTCTCTTCTGTACTAAGTTTGCTGAAAATGTGACCACCTCTATTATTTTTTTCAGCATCATGAGGAGCTGCTGCTAGCCCTGCAGCCAGGCTGTGTGAGCATTCCCCATCCAGCTTCATGCCAAATTGACTAATCATGGAATCATTTCCCCAATGATTAACCTGCGAACAAATGCTAATAATAGTGGCAAAGTCTGTGTGTTCCTGGGTGTAGCAGCAACCAAGTTTTTTCACAGCATAGGTGTGAGCCTTCAAAGGAATATGCTACTTATAGACTAAATCTTCTTCAGTGAGGATGTTGGAGAAGCTTGGCTTACGGTATATATATGTAAAAATCAGTTTTAATGTAAAACAATAATAAAATTTAAAAATGCGTAGGAGTTTTGGTTTGATTTAGTTTCAAATTCAAGCAGAAACGTTGAAAAATTAAATGACACAGTGATTTAAGAGCACGGGATCTCAGTTATTAAGCATAGAAAATAATCAGAGTTTCAACAGCAAACTAAAAAGAGACAGTTCCCAGGAAGGCTGATAGAGCCTTTTAGAGGCTTATAAGAGTACTGGGAACAAACATTTTTAGCAGGGCCTGTAGCAACAGAGCAAGGGCCTATGATTTTAAACTGGACAAGGTTTGGATTATTTTATATATAAGAAGTTATTTACAATGAGAGTGGTTAAACACTGGAACAGGTTGCCCAGAGAGGTCTGAAGATGGCCCATCTCTGGAAACACTCAGTCAAGGTCAGGTTGGGTGGGGCTCTGAGCAACCTCATGTAATTAAAGATGTCCCTGCTCACAGCAGGGGAGGTGGACTAGGGGGTGACCTTTAAAAGATCCCTTCCAAGTCAAACTATTCTATGACTCCAAACATGAAGGGAAAATAAGCACCTCAAAATGGAAGTGAATTTTTTTGTCTCAATTTTAGATTAGGAAAGTACAATAAGATAGAATAGAAAAGGCAGGAGGTTTCTATGTGTAAACTCCTTCAAAGTGGAAGCAAAGTTCAGATATTGCTATGCTCCTACCAGAATTGTGCATATCCCAATGCCCCTGGTATGTGACTGTAGGCTACTGGTGCTGGAACTGGAGTGAGAAACGTGGTGCAGGTGGTTGTAATCCCGTTGGATTTACCTCATCGGTTTATGATTTCCAAAAGATACTTAAGTGAAAAAAAAATTGCTAATAATATAGATGCAGTGAGATGCATGACAAAAGACAAGGAGATTACAAAGTTTAAATGACTTCAAATTAATGCAGTATTTTTACAGTGGTTTTCTTGAGGATATGGAGGTAAATAGATGCTTCTTGGAAAGTTCTGGCTTCCAGGTTGCCTTTCTTGAGATTTTTTTTCCAGTTGGTGCCTATGTAGGAAATATGAGAAGGGAGAGTAAAACTATATCCTCTAACTCGTCTGGGGACAGTGCTGCCAACGTTTGCTATTTGCATTAACAGATCATCTCCTAAGCTATCTTATAGCAGCCTTATCTCTGAAATATGGTGCAGGGTGGATTAAGTACTGGAGGACTGGGAAGGATAAATGTACCAGTTGTCAAAGGGGGAGAGGAGTAAGGGAGGGAGGGTTCAGCTATCCTAATACCGATATCCTAAGAAAAAAAATTGTTAAACTGTTTTTATTTATGTGCAAGATAATTAAAAGATGAACAATTGCTAGCATGGGCTTAGCAAGAAAAAGTAATCTTAAATTAGTTTAATTTTTCTGTATGATCAAACAGTTGAACCTGTCAATAGAAACAAGGCAGTAGCTTTGTTTCTATTTTTGTCATGTATTTTTACTTTGTTTAAAGTCCTTCATAAGTCTGTCTTTTGTAACATTTTTATATCTAATGCAGAAA
Organism: Urocynchramus pylzowi; assembly: GCA_013397555.1. Lineage (NCBI taxonomy): Eukaryota > Metazoa > Chordata > Aves > Passeriformes > Fringillidae > Urocynchramus > Urocynchramus pylzowi. The sequence goes on along the minus strand of VZRH01003763.1, from coordinate 32,780 downwards.
AACGTGATATAGGAGAAATTAGTGTGCGGTAAGTGCAAAATTTATTGGATTCATATTTCTGTTTATTATTGTCAATGGATTGCTCTCAAAACGAAAAGGTATATTTAGCAGTTTTCCACAGACCTGCCTGCAGACTGGTTCCCTTTCTTGCTTTTTACCTGATGTACTTAATGGTAGCTGGAATCACTCTTCAGATGACACAAAACTCGAGAAAGACTGGAGCAAGACCGTATTTCAGAAAGATCTTGCAAAACTGGAAAAATAATCTGCACATGAGTAGGTGAAATCCAGTGAAGATGAGAAGATGTGACAGTTACCCATGAATAAATCATAGCAGTCCTTCAGAAAAGGGTTTGATAGGATTTTTCATTTGATAGCGCTATACTGTATCGAGAGATAATCCTGTCACTGGGATGTACGGGTAGAAGTTCAGCCGATTAAATGAGCAAAATTAAACTTTTACTGAAGTCTCTGCTGAAATGCTGTTTTGTTCTTGGGGAGAGATGTTGCAAGGCAAACTTGAACCACTTTGAGGCTGGACAGAGACATCCCAGGTAATCAGAAGATAGGAGGAATTCCTCAGAGGATGCTTCATGTGTTTAGCCTGTGGAAAGAAAGACAGTGAAGAAAAGAGTGTGGTTTTCTAGTATGTAAACGACTGTTGCAGAGGAAATAAAGAAATAGTTGCTTCTGATGATGGTGGCCTTTGATAAGTAACAGCAGTCAAAACTCTACCAAGAACTCAAAGGAGATGTTTGGGAAACCTTTCTGAATTGCAATTAATGAAATCATTAAGTAGATTGCATGAGAAGACTTTGAATTTTTGTCATTGCTAGGCTTTGAAGAGCTGGTTAAAGATACATAGCTATAGATTTCCCCACTTACGAGAGTAAGATGGAAATTATTTTTTTTTTAAACATTACTTCTTTAACCTGTATTTTTGGGGAAGTTTCTGGTTGAATGACTGCCTGAAACATAAGTATACAAGTTGAAGAGAGATAACATCAGCAGTTACATTTACAGGACACCCTACTTGAATTCACCTTTGAGTAGAAAAGTGAGGAAACCTTTTCTTCATTGTAATGGGGAGAGGGGGGAGGAGTAAAAATAACATTAAAAGATGGCTTTAGACTAGAGATCTTATTCATATTGGACAGTGAAAGTGATAAACACTTCTTTTGATTCAAATATAATATATTTGATTCAAGAGATATTTGTTTTGAAATATCCTTTTAATGCTTGAGCAGGAATTTGAATCCTAGCAGTTATCTTCAGATGAGTTTTAAACAAATATATTTATGTTTGTGTAATCATAGCTTTCATCTGTCCCTCATCTTTCTCTGATTTGAATTTGAGAGGTATTTCTTCAACATGATTGTCCAAACTATTTTAGCCTTTAGATGAACTTTACTTTCTCCTTTTCTTCAAGGATGGTCATCTGTGTAGGGGTTTTTGCTGTAATCTCTATAGAGAAGGAGCCCCATATAGCTTAATTAAAAATTCATTGCCATTTTATGTTTGACAAAAAGCTAAACAATGCATTAGACTAAATTGTCCCTTACACTTTTTTGCGAGACATTGTAATTACATGAAAAAAAGCCTTAACAGTAAGAATAAAATTTATCATAGGATAGTGCTAACGCATTTATGTGCGCTGAGAGTCAGTTTAATTACAGTACATTTAAGATTGGTATGCCAAGGGCAATAAACTTTATAACAACATACAAAAGTTTAATAAGCATGAAACATCATAGAACAATGCAGACTAAACCTTCCTTGCATCCGAAAAGCTGAAATGCAAAGAAGTTTTTATTTATTGCCTCAGGTAAAAAAGTCTGTAGAAACAGATAAGTGATGACAAGGCTTTGATGTTAATAAACCCAAATGGAAGTAAAAATCAAAGTGTGTAAATGGCTAAGTTATAAAAAGAAAGATGACAGAGTTATACCCTGTAATTAGCTGTAATTTGTGCTTTTGGTGCACTATTTGTCCTGCATGAATGAGAGGCTGTCTTATGTTTTCTTGTCCCTGTATAATAGAATTGCATTATGGGCACATCCCACTTAAAACCTCCGCAGGATTTCTTTTCAATAAGTATTTGATCACACTGTACATAAAGATCCCCTTTGGAACCACTGTAGCCGGTTTGCCTTTCCTAGTACTTGAAAATAATCATAAGCCGAGTGCTTATAAAACACTTCCAGCTAGAAACAAAGTAATGATTTTAGAAAAAATGGAAGCAAATGACAAAATTAATTTCTACCTTGAGTATAAATCACAGGCTTCTGTGTCATACAAGTAAATTACGTCAAAAGTAGAAAATAATTAATCCAGTTAAATTATTTAATGAGTTGTTCTGTTTAGCAGCTGGTTGTCTCATCCATATTTTAAACTGTTGTAGAACAAATTGCTGTTAATTAAATAATTTAATTTAATTGATTCCTGTCTTTGTTTTATGGTGTCTCTACACGAGACATCAAATTTTCAGTGCTGAGACCTCTTTTACAATCATCTCTTGCTGTCGTGTACTGTGACAATTTTTAAGACATTTTTCTTTTAACTTTCTATGTTGCAAAAATGAGAAAAAGTCTTGATTCAGGGAAAAAACAGATTTTACTAAAGGCTATATTTCTGTACAGGTATCAGGTTTTAAACTTTCCAGTTTAGAAATAATTACTGTATTTTTAGACATGCTGCATTCTCTGTGTCTTTATGAAATGAAGGTTTGATAGTGATGTATGGTTTTGATCTCTGATGTGAAGTTCACAGCTCTGATTTGATGTGATGTGAAATACCCTTGCAGAGCACCTTTCACTGAGCTGCATTGCATGTCTAATGTTGTGAGTCCATGAAATGCAGTGCAAGAATTGGCTGCTGCTGCACTGCAAAGCCACCTGGTGAAGCTTGTCGTTCTCTTAGACATAAAGATGCGTGAAACAAAATGAAAAAAGTTATTATGATTCCTTTTTATCTTGACCTAAATATATATTTTATTTCATTTTTTGTCTCCTTTTTAATTTGAAAGTTGAGTCTGACATTCAGAAGTTCTCAAATGATTTCTGTAAATGCTGCAGCATGGTTTCATGGCTGTGTTTGCTGGTGGCATGAGGTGGGTGCCTCTTGTGGGTGTCCTTCTGAATTCTGAAGGGGCATTTGCTTGTCCTGCAGTGCAGAAATCTACCACTTTTTTTCTAATTGTTTTTCCAGTTCATGAAGTCTTTTTTCATTAATTCTGCCCTCAAGGACAAACTCCCTTGTGGGAGGGCTCTCTGATGATTCAGACATTTCCTTTCTGTTTGGGCTAGAGGGGCTGCAAATTCTCTTTCTGGGGGTCTGTGCTAATTCAAGGATGAGGGATTCCCTCCTCCCACGCCAGTGTCACTCCTGACTTGTTATATGCCCCTCTTCCTACTGATGTCATGCCTTGCTCTAGAACTGCTATGGCTATATAGGGAAAAGGATTTGGCAAGTCTGTACTTTCTTCTGCTATTAAAGGAATAATCTCATTGTTATAAAACCAGTTATATAAGTGTTCATTTCAGAGGTCACATTTTGGTAAGCTAAAAAGGTTGGCTAAAATTTCTGAACGCCTACATGGGATATTATTTAAATAAAATTTTTAAAAGTGCAAATCCTCAAAGAGTATTTCAAGTTTTGCCCATGCTGCCAATACTTTAAAATATCTTCAAAAGATTTAAGTGAAAAGTTACAGTATGGAAACAAGATGCTACTGAAGTAACTTCATCTTTTCTGTCAAGAAGTGCAATTCAGTAGAATTTCAAACCCCTGTGGGCTGTGATGAGAGCAGAACTTATGATAGAAATTGAATAACAGTCCTGTGATTTAGTAGTTATAAAAGTAGATGTCTGTAGGTTTTAAACTAATTTTTTGCAGCACCGTAGGATTTCTGCAGCCTTAAAACGTCAGGAAAAAATTAGAAAAGCTTGCATACTGTGTATGTTCAACAAGTTCCAAAGGTGCACATTTTTCTGCCTTACCTGTAAAACCACTCTGTCTATTAAATATGTGCTGATCATTACTTGTTTTTTATTTTCAAGTAAATGTGACATTATTAGTGACACATGAATGAATATTTCTCTTACAGTCTCAGAAGTGAGGAAATGCTGATCTCTGGGAAGGTTCTCTAAGTGTGGTTCATGCTGATCAGTTACTTAAAGACTTTTTGTTTCCCTCCTTTCCACACCATTGAGATCCACCTTCGAATTTTATGTGTAGCTTTTAAGTGGCATTTTCTAACTTCTAACATTCACAGTGGAATGAAAAGATGTGGCCTGTTCTTCTCTCCTAAGTGGTAGAGCCATGCTCCAAATGGCTCAATGCATTGTCTTTTCTCCAGCTAACATCGTGAGTTCAGCTCTCCTGGACAGACTGATTTTAAGCTGTTTCTTGGGCCCAGATATCTGCTCAAAATCACTGCTATTCTTGTAGTGCTGGTGCTTGCTGAAAATTATCACCATTTCAGTCCCACTGGCAGTTTTCACTCCTAACTAGATGACAGTTGATGTTTTCTTTAGCCCACAGTCTGTAGCCATAAAATTATACCCTTGCTTAAGGGTAACAGAAAGCTCAGTATTTCCCTTTCTGTTTCTGATGTTTATTTGCTTTCCTCTTTTGCTTACCCTTTCCCCTCAGTTAATTATAAGTTTCTTTCATGACTCTCAGTGCTCCAGATGTGTCAGAATGGAGGTTCTTACTTTCTCTGATTGTTCTAAGCCAGGTTCAGTTTTCACCTGAACCATCTCCCACACCACCCAACAGAGGTGGGAATATGAGGCACACAGTTCCTGGACCTCCTCTGGGGCTGAGCAAAGCCGTGACCCTTCCAGTTGTGCCAGCTGCCACCTTTGTGCTGAGATGGTGTGATTTGCAGGACAGAAGTGCACAGTGTGGCTTCCTAGCCAGATGCCATACTGCTGCAGTTCTTCAGCTCAGACTCAGCAAGGAGTGCTTTGGAGGAATGGTTAATAATTGATTTGGGACTTCCAAGTAGTCTTGCTGTAGCGAATTTGATTTGCCTGTCAATTCCCTGGAATCACTATGTTGTGGGAAAAAAATCTGAAAATTCTTATTTCTGAGTTTTTAGTCTGAGGTGAATGAGCTTGTGGAATTCCTTTTTAATTACAGTACGTAAACCAGAACTTCTTTTCTTGTTTTTGAGTGGAGCCATTTCAAATTAAGGCATAGTTAATTCTGAATAGAGAGTGTGGAGTAGAAATTGAGAAGTATATTTTAATAAGATTTCCGGTGTTTGGAAGAAATGCTACCCTGTAAATCTGAAGTGTTTGACAGCCATGAAATTTTTATATGGTTTCTTCCTAAATTGGTTTATACACAGTATGATATTAATGTTCTCTATTAAAACTTATTATTTCCATTGTCCTCTGACTCAGTTGAGGTGCTGCTACTTGTTAATAACTGGGAAGATGCCTTGAGGTGACAGAAGAATTGGAATTCCTGTGTGCAGAATTGTTGCTTTGCTTGGAGACTTAATTTTCACTTTTAATAATTGTAACCCTAATCTAGATATGTGTTTACAAATATTTTTTTATAATAATTGGAAGTATGTAGACTAGAACTAGAATAGTGCAATAAATTACATTTTTTTCAAATATTTAACTGCGATTATATTAGATTTATGGATGGGAGAAATGTTCTTTCTACTTGCTCTCTCTCTTGGAGCCTATGCTAGTTCTGGAGTTCTTTGCCTCTTTTTGTTAGTGTGGTTTTTTGAGTCATTAATTTGATGGATGTCAAAGCCCTGTGTTTGTTTAAAGTGTAATAACGTCTTTATTTGAGATGGGATGTTTTCATCTAGAAATGACAGACTATTTGTCTCTAAAGCACTTTTGCTTCAAATAATGACTTTTGTTCTTACTGGTGCTTTGAGAGTATGGTTAGGCCAGTGGCTACAGTTGTAGTAAATCAGTTCCCTCCAAAAGATAATGATTGCTCTAAATCAGACCAGCTTAGAACTTCATATCAGTTGGATGAAGACCACTGCAGTCCCTGGACCAGTAGAAGGAATAAAGTTGTTCTTTGTCAGGGAAGCCTTAGTTGTTTTAGGCCCAAGAACAGAAGGTGTGTACCTAGGGGAGTAGCAGGAGCTGAGGAAGGGTGGCTTACTTACCAATTGTGATTCTGTAGTAATCCATTTCTATTGCTTCAGATAGTTGTGCATTTGATGAATTAAAGAAAATTAAATGTACACTAATTCAAATGTTGTGCTTTATATTTTTACTGTATCTTCTGTAATGATACGTGTGTATTTGCATTACAGATACAGATAAAGTAGTAGAGAAAGTGCAATAAAAGTTGATTTGAGTAAGGATTCGTTTGATCCTCTTAAAGTTCTAGATATGAAGTTTTACAGTTGATATACAGTTTGGTTTCTCTTGAGTCTCCTGATTTTTAAAAAGGTCAAAATACTTGTTCTGGAGCAGATAAGCAGGTAAGTTGAAACTATCTAGAATGTGCAATGGAGAATTTCCGGTTATGTGAAGGATTCTTCTAAGATGTGTTGTAGTTTTATCTTTTTTTATTTATAGTGAAGATTTGAAATAAATTGTGCAAAACCACTATGTGATTTATTTCAGAACATTCATATGTGGAAGTGTTAGAGTACTATATAGGTAATCCAGAAAAATCAAGAAAGTTAAATTTATGTACAATATATTGTTGTCACTTTCACACTGGAACCTGCTGAGAAAAAAGACAGGAAGCTTCCCATGGCTGTTGGGCATTGTCCCAGTAATATGCATGCCATGGAGGAAACACCTAACTAATTATGGATAGATTGGTGTGGTTGTCTTTCCTGCTCTGTCTCTGCCTTTCCTGTTGAGGTCATTAAGAAAAGGGTTAGGTTTTCTTTGTTTAAATTAAAATCCTGTCCTGTTATAGAAGCATAAACTTTTGTATGAAAATTGCTCTGTGATTTTTCCAGTAGGCTCTAACTTGGCTTTCTCATGCTTTGATGTCTGTGTTTTGTTTTCAGACTGTGATTCTAGATACTGTAAAAATATACTGATAATAGTCTTTTCAGAGCATCTTTTACTTGTTTTGGTTATGAAAATATGTTTTTCATTGTTCCAGAAAGAAAGCACCTCTATTCACTTCTGTAATTCCCTTATTTACATTTGATAGTGTCTTTGGATAGAATCCTGATGAATTCTTATGACATTTTTACATCTGGGCTTATATATTTAGGTCTTTTAAAAATCAACTTTCAGAATTCTTGTTTTACTCAGTTACTTGTATCTTCAAGTTTTAAATCAGGTGTAAGTATTCTATTCTGCTTTTTAAAGCAATAACAAATTTGTCCCTTTAAATGGAAGTGAGAACAGCATTATATAATTGATGGGTTTAGCTGAAATTCTTGGACTGTACCACAAACAATATCCTAGCTTTTCTGTGCCCATTGAAAGCGTCAAGCAAAACATAACAACCTTGATGATTTCTGACAAACAAATGAGGGTTACTTATGGCAAGCCAGCATAGTTGAATTAGAAGCTATATTCCAAGGCTGCTTTTAAGTCTTCACAAATCCTATCACAATGGAATCCATGGAGTAACAAAAATATTGTGAAACAAATGCCTCCTGGGTGGCTAATTATTGGCATTCTTTCCTTTTTTTCCTCAAAGGGAAGCTCTGTATCTTCCCTGTAAAATGCTGTCTGACTCGACAGCAAGAATGTTTTGGGGTGGGAGGCTGAAATCGCTTCCGTGGTTTATTTGTGAGGGTTTTCTTATTTATGCTTTTATTTTATTTTAAAAAGTAGTTCTTAAAAGGAGTTTCATTAAATCTTTGCTGTCATAAAAGACTTAATACCTTGGCTTTCTCTATTACAAATGTCATGTAAACAATTATTGCATTGTTTGTGCAGTTTCATGGATGTTGTTCCATTTTGAAGTAAATGTTGAATTGAAAAGAACAGTTAATACACATTCTTAATTTCACATATTTTGTTTAGATGAACTAATGGAGTAAGAGGGCTTTTTGATTTATTATGCTTTCCCTTTAAAGGAATGCCAAAGCTTTTCTTCTGATTTGAAGTAGAAGTTATGATCATATTACTGTTTCTCATGTGCTATTTATTTCCTTTCTGTGAGCATTCCTGTATCAGCTTGATTATTAAAAGTTTTAGATACCATAATGCTAATTAGAAAATAATAATGTAGTTAATAATAATAATAATAATAATAATAATAATAATAATAATAATAATAATAATAATAATAAATATTATAATATAATAATATAACAAAATAATAATAATCATGTAATTGCATTCTCCTCATCATGGTAAAGTGGCAGTTCTCAGCAAAGGAAGGAATAAAAGTCCAATATATGCCTTCTGATGTCTGCCTTTAGGTGGTTCAGATTATAGAAGCTTCTCAAAAAAGGGCATGAAAATTACAGCCTTAAAGCTGAGAAAAAATTAGAAACATAGTAGATAAGCTCTCTCTGGGAAATATAAATCCGAAGGAAGTAAAGTAAATGTCTCTAAATGGTGCTTTTACATTGGTCTTGCAAGTCACTAGATCCTTTCTCACTCAGGTATTTCTAATAGGCCATTACTAATGTTCCATTAGCTTATGATCTTTACAGAATCTGGGGAAAGATCACTGTAAATGTGAACAATCACCACCTCTGGTGATACCTTGATGGCCTGACTTTCCATTTTTGGCTTTCTTCAGTTGTGTTGTGCTTCCTTAGGAGATTAGAAATTCATTATTGTATATCTGTTCTTCCTTCTTTGTGGAAGCTGTCAGTCCAATATTTGGATTAAGGTTATGATTTGGAGGAGGACATTTATTGTTAGGGGGGGGAATCTTTTCTCTTCTGACCATGCTGCAAACATCTTTTGTTACAGCATTTTCCTGTCATGATTTTTCAACCCTCCTGGAGAACTAAAACAAAAAGACAGTGATCTGGCATTTCTGACATTAGAGATATGAAGTCTGTCTGTGTTACACATAGCTTTGGTACATTTCTGGGCATTCAGGGAGTTTTTCATTATGTTACTTTTCTTAGACCTAGGATAGTAAAGGATAGAAGTGTTTTACTGCATGGTAACAAGTGTTTTTCTTGTTCCAGGAATGTGCAATACTTGTCCTAAATCTGTTTTAAAGAAAAAAAAAAAAAAGAAAACCATCATGTATTTTATAGGAAAAGCTTAGTGACACAAGTGTGATCACATCACTGACTTGTTCAAAACTGCACCAGACAAAGAGGATTTAGTTGTAACTTTGCAGAGTAAAATAGTTTGCCTCATCAGCAGAAAGCTATCATAGAGTGACAAAAAACTATGTATTGTGGCTATGAAAAATCTTGAAATTCTTACGTATTTTTGACAATAATGAGAAACAGGTTTATAATTCAGAATGGTAATTCATTAATGTAATTGTAGAATATGTAAGTAAAAACACTTTCCTTGAATCAGATAGTGGCTTACAGTATTTATTTAAAAAACCTCAATCAGTTTACCATGTGTTCAATTTTTAAGAATATTAGGACTAGTTTTCTGTGTTCTGTACCTATGTGTATATATATTTAAAATTAAAGTATTGCTGCTTGTCCAAATGTGTATGTTGTAGCTAAGACTGGTGCTTACTAGTCTCAGAGCACTACTTCAAAATCAGCCAGGCTTGTAATTTTTTTGTACATTAATAAAAATTAAATATGTACTCTGATCTATAACCAGGATAAATCCACTGACTTCATCTGTGCTTTCTGAATTATACTAGCTTCATCTGGTTTATGAAAGAGAAAAATATAGCAGAGACTAGCTAGCAAAAAAATGGGATAAGGCAGATGGGACAAAATTTAAATGTTCTACAGCCACTTTGAAGATCAAATATAAAAAAGCAGAAAGCCAAATCAGGAAGCCATGCTCCCTGACCTAACTTTGGAATTCGGAATATGGGAAAAATGCAAAAATGGCCTAGGAATTTCTCTGTGCTATGTCATTGAGGGAGACCAGTCTGTGTGTATATACAGCACATCATATTTATACTTTATTTTCAAATGTGGTGAAACAACTCAGCTAAGAAAGCATTCTAAAAGGCTTTTTTGGAAAAGACGCTTTTTTGAAAAATTATGCTTAATCGCAGTCTGCTTAAATTCTGGTTAAACTAAGTGAACATAAGTGTGTCTGTAGGGATGAGCTCAGACTTAAGTGTTTTGTAAAACGGAAAGAGACTTAAAACAAGTTTTGCATGTGTTTAAGTGTCCTGATCTGCCATGATCTACTGAGTACCTGTATTCTGAGTCTAGTAAAAACCAGTCTGTTAGGTTGGAGATGCAGGGTCAAAGGTGTTTGGCTTTGAGTTCTTATGTTCTCTTCACATTCTGTAGCAATAGACTGCCTTTGCAGTATTAAAAAGCAGAAATGGAATCCTGGCAAAGTGTGTGGTATTCCTATAAACTGCTGCCCTCAAGACTTCTCAACTGAAATGTCATCATCAAACATCAATGTTTACAAAGCTAAGTACAAAATAAGTTAATGAGTGAAAATAGAAGAATTTAAAATCCATTTTCAGCCTCTGACATTTAAATACTTTTCTAAAATTTAGGGAGCTGTGATTGCACACAAGCATTAGAGTAGTTGGTGAAGCTTGATGTAAGCCAACAGTCCTGCTGAATTGCTTGGAAAAATGGGGTGAAGGGTTGCCATGGAGTAGGGAGCACATTCACAAGAAAAATGAAAAACTATAATAATTTGATAAGTAATTGTACTATTCCTTTAAATATTAAAGTGATAAAATTATACCCTATATTGACTGTTCTTGCTGTGTGTTTGTGTCTATGTATATACATTAAATGCAATACACACGGAGTAGAGTGTATGTATGTATTTGTGTACACACATATATATGAAAATCCCAAATTGAGTATGTGGGATGTTTTCTTCTAAGTTACAATTCACCCATTTGAGCACATTTCATCTCCTCCTTGTCCTCCCACCATCCTCCCTCTGATATTTTCTTGCTTCTGTGTTACCAAATGAAATGTATCTGTTTGAAGAAAGGAGCAGTATCAAAACTAGTGATGCTAGCCTTGCAGAAGTAACATTCTGTCAAAATGTTAATACTGTCAAAAGCATTAATAATTTGATGAATAAAAGGGTTAATCATTTACTTTTGACCTCTCAAAATAAGAAATTGTCGTTATTCTGAAGAAAGATTTCCTACTATTTTTAATGGTAACAATTTCCAGACTGAATAGGCACAAAAGTTGAGTTAGGAGCAAGACATTTAGGATATTTTATTTAGAAGTAACTGGTTCAAGTGGATAGCTATTGTGAAGTGTAGTCATTTCACTGCCCGCAGACCTGTTTGTAGCTGCTGTTGATCATTAAAATTTATAACAAATTTCCCATCTGCTGATGCTGTTAACCTAAGTAATAGCCTCTGTTAAGCTGTAATTGGACTCTCCCTGCATCCTCCCTTGCAACATTTTGAATTCTGTTAAACTTTATTAAACTTGTGACACCCTGTGGCAGTGGTGAGCCATTGCGTATTACGTACAGGGCAAAAGAGGTATTTTGGACACTTTTGTGGTGTAGCCTTCACTTGTCAAAACTAGAGTGACTGCAGATGACTTTTGGTCTTCCAGAAGAGACACTCCCCTCAGAGGCAGGAGTAGAAGTCATGCTTATTTGCAGCACACTGCATTTTACCAGTGAATGTATTGCTGGACCAAGCAGACATGCTATGTTTTGACAGTGTCAGTTTGAAGCTGCCTCTTTATCATTGATGTTTCTGAAACAGCCGTATGTCTGTCTATGTGCACAGCAGCAGTCCAAGAAGCAGCAAGGGGAACAGCAAGGACAAGAAAATATTTCTGAAAGGCATGATTTTCACTGAGCTTTGTTTTTTCATAAGCACTCAAAGTTATTTCATGAAGTCACTGTTAGCAATACTTGTACTATCAACTGATTGAGTAAGGTAGTGAAGACAGGCAGTGTTATATGGACTTTCAGATCATTATATTTACAGTGCTCTTCAGGGATTTATGAAGGAGGTGGTTACAACCATTTGGTTGTGTATTTAGACATTAGAGGTTGGGTCCTTGTGAGCAACTCTTAACACATCCTGAAATATTCGCCATAATGTTTGAACCTCTCCACTATAAAGAAAAGTTTACCTCCCTAAACTGTGTTTTGCTGATGCCCTTTAGTTTGTGAAAGTGCTGTATTATCATCTGCCAATAACTATTTACTGGTGTTTTAATGATTTTGTGAACACTGTTAACTGGTATTTTACTTTTTTCATCTATCAAATTGGATTTGGGCTTATGGTTTTAGATTAAGTACTGATTTTTTTTTTAATCATTTTGTAAATAGCTGATAGAGTTGTGTTTTTCTGAAGCTTTTTGTGAGTGTCTAAAGATTATTAATCACAGAAGTTTTTTAAATGGCTAGCTGTCTTATTTTTAGCATGGTTTCTTTTGCAGATGGCTTTTGAAAGCTCTCTGTATTTAAAGCCCTAGCATGGATTTACAGTGGCTTTGAAATATTTTTCAAGGTGGCAGGATAGAAAGAGTGTGACTTGACTACTTAATCTCTGGCTGGGGCCAAGGGTTCCCTTTTTGTAATCCCATCATTCTTACCCTATGTTAATGCAATAGAGGGAGTAAGTGACCAATGGTTGCAAAAAAAATTTATGATAAACCTGTTCATCATAAATTGGAGTGTAGTGTACAAGAAGTTGTTTTTGAAGAGCTTTGTTATTGGTGAATTTAAATGCACTTCTCCTTTTTTTTTTTATTATTCTTTCCTTTTTTGGTTACAAATGACAATTAGCTAAACGTTATCTTAAAGGTGAAATAAATAAATAGCGTTCATGTGCCTTCCACTAATTTTTGCAACCTGGTAGCAGGAACTGAACCGTCCACATACTGTAAAATCACAATAAATAGTACTTTAAATAGTGTGTTGCATTTGCTCTTCCACCATAAACAAAAAAGAGGACTATTTTCTAGTGTAAATTGTAACTGTAAGCCGAAATGTAAAATATTTCATTTTACAGATTTGTATGTTGATACTCCCTTTAGTCATGCATCATAATTTTTAGTTTAGTTTTAGACAAAAGTCTACAATGCAATTTTCACTGTACCTCAATCTTAACTGACTTTAATATAAGTTAGTTCTGCCAGATCATTACTGTGAATCTCACGCGATCAGTACACTGAAAATTGTCTAAAGGAAAGAAATCCACATGAACCTTGAAAATCAGTTCTACAAAGGTGATTGAGTATTTGCTTTTTCTTTAAAGATCAAACTTCCTCTAATAATTCCCATATAATCCCTGTGTAGTTAAATATCACGGTAGTCATAACATGCTTGAAATATATGCAAGGCACCAGCCCAAAAGTTTTAACTCTTAATAACAGAAGGATCAAAGGACTTCACTGACACAATTTTATTTTAAAATAAAACATGATACAGACATAAATGTTAGTATAAGTAAAAGGCTTTTATAGCATACATTTTAGGTATTTTATCTTGTAGATTAAAATTGTTTCTCTTTGTCTTAGCTAGAGAAAGAAGTCTTGCACACCTTCATAGTCCCAAAAACAAATGTTGTGGTTTCAGTTTGTTCTCCAGTTGATGTCTGTACTGAAGAACGGTGCCTTGAGGAAAGGGAGGTAGGTGATCTGTCACCTGCAGCTTCATTCCCTCTGTGCAGAAATAAAGTGTCTATGGTTAAAAATGTGCTTTGATGTATTAAAAATTACTGTTAGCAGAGGGATCTTTATGTTTTTAACTTGCCGTGTAACTCAAGTAACTGTGTTGCTTTAGGGTGCTGAAAATAGGGAAAGCTGTAATATCCCATTAGCAATTTGAGTGAGTTATAAAGACAGATCTGTGGTTTTTGCCTGAAATTTGTCTTTTGAGAACAAGTTGTGTGGGCTTGCACAATTGGCTTGTGGTCTTTAGATGACTCCTACTAAGATGAGCTAAATCACAAATCTACTTCTGGATGTAGACTTTAATCGGTGTCCCACTTTGGTTCATTTCAAATTACATGCTATGTTTATAGAAAGTTTCCATCCACTTTTTACAGGCTGCTGTTCTGGAATGTCAAATTACAAAATAGCTTCTGCTGTGGTAAGGTGTATTTCATCCCAATTCTTAGAGATTTTAAATTTCTTGAATTGTACCATATCATTAACGTCGGCATATTCTCTTTTTCAAGTTAATGCAGTGCCAAGTTTACACTTCATATTTAAATTAAATGCCTCCTATCAGACATTCAGAAAGGCAAGCTTTCAATATTGAAGGTGTGAAGTGATTCATCAGTGTGGAAATTCATTTTGCTGTTGATGACCAGCAAAATATTTTTGTCTGCTTTACCAAAGAATATATCACATATGCAGTTGATTAATTGCCAGGTTTTGTAGTTTGATTAGGTTTTTATCCTGCTAGAGCATAATGTTCACATTGTTATTTTAAGTAATGGTAGTGTGTGAAAACAGTGCTAACAATTCCCAGGTAGAAAATTATTTGCCAGGAAGGGAAGGAAGGATATTAATTGCTTGGAGCACAGAGGTGTCTATCAGGAATGTNTTTAAGTTATCCAAGTTAGGTCTTCATCTGCCTATCAATTTTCCTTTTATAGTGTATTGAAAAATAGGTACTGTTCTTCACTCATGTTTAGCTTCCTATATTCTTCAGGCAGAATATTATGCTGGTTTGGTTGGGGTTTTCTTAAATCACTCAAATTTGAATTAGCCAGACTATACAGTCATTTGGATAGTAACTTACGGTCGGTAACTGGGCCCTTAGAAACTGGTAGAACATGCTGGCTTTTTTATATTGTCACTGCTAGTAATGGAAACTCAATCTGGAAAAAACATGGATTTTCATTTTTCATTATATTTAACACATAACACACATAAAAATAGTCTATATTCAATATAGTAGATGTTTACAACATTATTTTCTCTTGAGTAAAGAGAACTGGTTTTAGTATTCAAAGACAGTATGTACATTAACTATGGAAAAGGTACAGCACCTTTTTAATTAATGTAAATTACTTGCCACTTGGAATCACTGGAAATTTCAGATCATTCAGGACAAGCAGAACTGAACCGACCTTGCCTGGGTTCAGCTTGAGTTTTCCCTTGAGGTTGAATGGAGCAATGCTTCACAAGGAAGCCACAAATCTTGAATCTTTTTAGACACAGAAACATTTCTATGTTCAAAAAAGATTTTCCCAAATGATTTTGTGATAAATGGAAGATAAGTAAATTGTTATACTGAGTATCATTTCAGTCTGATGTCATATTATCAGTTCATCTAGTTATATTTGTAAAATACATGCAATGTGCTGCTCTAGTACTGATTAAGTGATTTTCTATGCTGTTGTGTTTAGCATGCACTTTTTTCTTCTCATCCTGCTATTTTTCCAGGATTTCATCTCCTCCCTCCCAAATTTTTTTCTCTCTCTAGCTATTTTCTACTCATAAATAAAACACCTGTTCCAGTTTGAACATAGTTTTGAACATACCTATAAGATCATTGTGATTAAATGGAATACATTCTTGTTTTCATGTTAAAAAATTAAAATCAATTAGTAAATAGAAGTTTGGTTCTTTACACTTCAGCTTGTTCACTTGGCCAATCAAGAAAATAACTATTGACTTTCTCTTAGCTTGAATGTTTGCAACTAAAAAGGAAAAATTAGGCACATTGGCTGTATGTGCTCTTAAAAAATGGCAACTTGTGTTGTATTCTGATATTTCAAAATATTACACAGATAAGGTTCTCTCTAATAGGAAAGTTGTGGTAAAGCTTTAGAAAACATCACAGGGAAACCCTACTTCAAGAAGTCAGAAGACAGGGTAGTTCCCTTCATTTCCTAAGCAGGGAGATGGAGAGAGAAAAAAATCAGCATAGTGCAGTCTGGGCATTGTAAAGGTTTGGGCAGATAATGTGTAACATGAAGCTGTTTCATTTGTATTCTCAGAGAAGTCCAGAGGTAATCAAAACTAACTAATACAATGAATTTTGTTAAATTTACTTGGGGGGGTGGAGAGGGATAGTAAAAGCCCTTAAAACTGCTTTGAAGTTTTGCTTGCACACAGTATAGTATCATGATAGCCATCAGGTGTAATTGGGACAAAAGGGACTTTGATGTTCTTGGCATTCCAGAGTGGACCACATTTTGAGGCAGGATCTCAGCTCTTCTAGCTAACAGATGCTCAGAGAAGGGATTAGCTTCAAATTTACTTCGAGATTGTGCTTGCTTATTTGAGACTTCGTGCATTGTTACTGCATTGTCAGTTTTGTATTTGAAGACTTAACTCTTTGGTAGCATAAAATGTGTAGGGTTTTCTTTGGTTGTAGAACAATTTATAAAGTAACTGTTCTTAGATAAATGTAATATATAACTGGGATTGTAGCAGAATCTCTGCAGTGATAGTAATATTTTATGTCTGTTCCCAAACTACTAGTTTTACTAGTGGTAAAACTCAGCAAAATTGGTTTTCACGTTCTCAACACTCATTCCTGGGGTTGTATCTCTCACAAACAAGTCTGCTGTTACTTTTCCTATCACAGAGTGAAATTCTTTGTTGCAATGTATGAGAAATGTTTGCTTTCCTTTTTGCTGCATGAAAATAATCAAGTAGTGACCTTCCAGAGTCCTATAAGATATATACTCCACTACGTGAAAGGTTCCCAAAATTCATGTCAGTGAAAACACAGGTACTAGTGGATTTAGGAGTCATCTCTGTCTTTGCACTGCTCTGTGGACATCTGCAGGAGGGGCTTGTAACTCCATCCCATCAGCATCCTATACTTCAAATTCAGAATTACAAGTTCACACACCTGTACTTACCCTGACTTGTTGGTGGGTTGTAGCTGCCAGTGTGAAAAAAGCTTTGGCTACACATTCAAATGGTCCAAATGGTCTACATGTGTCAGGTTGGGCCCTTCAGTATTATGTTAATTAAATTAATTCAGCATTTAAATGTTATACATTGATGCCAACAAATTGAAAATATACAGCTTATCATTTTGTGTTAAAACATCTCACTCCCTAGCATTGCTGTAAGTTGTGTGTTGATGCAGAGAGGCTTGTAGCACATCTCTTTCTGAAAATGTCCACTTCTGATACTTCTGATGGTAGCTGATCTTTCTTTCCTCCTCAGCATGTTTCCTTTAGCCTAGTAGCTTCTTACATCACCTCTTGTGAAGGTTATCTGAGATTTATTTTCAAGTTCCAATATTGTTAGAGTTGGTAAAGTACTGTTTACTCCTCCAGATAAGGTTCTTTTAAATGAAGTTTGAAAGCTACCGTGTCATGGCTTGTTAATGTGTTCAAATAGTGAAATGTTTATTGCATTTTTTGGTAGTAATTTATTGCAAAAGATGTGGTATAACACCATCTCTGTCTTTTCAGCTGAAGAGTCAGCATGTTTTCCACAGGTAATGCAGAAACGCTGTGCAATTAATTTGTGTCCTCTATGACTGTGAAGAAAGTATCCAAATATAAACATAAGCAGTGCTGTGCTTATCTTTCATTTTTCTAGATTTTCTGAAAGCATATACCTCCAAGAATGGTTGGTCTCTTTTAGTAGTTTAAATGAAGTGCTGAATGCTGAGCATGTACGTGTGGGTGATAAGTATGTGCTTGCTGATCAAAGGAACGAGGGAGAGTGCGAGTCCAATAATGACTCCGATGATTTTTCGTTATGAAGCCCCCAGGAGCTCTAGGCTTGATCAGGCAAGATAATTGTGCTTTGAACACATGTAAACTCACCCCGTTGTCCATGTTTTCTTCAGATGCACCTAGTAGCTCATGACAAAGATAAGCAAAGGTCTTAGAGGTCCTTTCCAATCCTATTAGTTAATGTTTCTAATTTTTCTATTGCTATCCACTGTTTAACTTTTCTTCTTTTTCTCTTTTTGCTAAAAATGCTTCAGAAGGTGGAATGGAGATATATGGAGATATCTCCTCTCCCCCCTTCCCCCACCGCCTCCATGATCTACTATAACTGTTCTCATTTGGTTGTGTGTGAAGTTTTTTGTACTGTGTGGAGGTTTTTAAGACAGAGATGTGCTTGCAACATACTATGCTAGACGCAGAAGGAGTTCCTTTTTGGGTTTTCACCAATTTCTGGCTACAGAAAGGAATTTAAAAACAATGAGCGTGTCAGTCTTAGCTTTGTCTCTTGGGGCCTTGGAGGAAGGCATGCTTTCTGTCAGATTCTGAAATTTGAAAAGGCGTTTTCATTGTCTAAGATGAGCTAAAAAGTAAAATATCCTATTCACAGTAATGATTATGGTACATCCTAATACATTCTTCAGTGCTCTGATGAAGTTGGCTGTAGTATTAGGGGATTGGTAGAAGCTACCTGGCAAGTGAGGTGTTTCAAAGCCAGTTTTCTTGCTTTCAACAGCATCCTATTTAAAGCACTTGATTCCCTTACCAAATAACCTGTAAGTACCTCTTTTTTGATATTGACATAGGTGTGAGAGCAAAATGCTGTCACTGCATTTGCAGGTACCATTGGAGTGCTCTTGCTCAATAGTAAAAAAAAATCCCTTAAGTCAGTCATACATGAAGCTTGAAGTCCGTACAGCTCCTTTGCTCCTAGTTACAAAATGACTGTGCGCTGGTGCAACCCAGTGTCTTGCAGTGTGCATGGATTCTCCTGCAGCTAAGGCAGGGGTATCTCCCATGGGACAGAGGGCGGTGGCACCTCACATCTGTCAGTGTGTCTCTCTTCCTGACATTCCTGACATTGCTCACGTCCCTGGGGGTGCTCAGGTGCAGTGCAGGGTGCTCACGTCCCTGGGGGTGCTCAGGTGCAGTGCAGGGTGCAGTGCTTTTGTGAGCAATAGCAGGCTGCAGTTGTGTTAGTCCACTGACATCTCTGTGTTTGGAAGGACAATCATCATCTGCGTGTTCTGCTGAGGTGTGTTTTTGCAGTGGTGTGAAGGGTCATGTTCACTCTTCTAGCAATGCAGTCAAAAATGGAACATTGAGTCATCCAGCACATTGCTTGGAGTTGCAGCTGATTGCCATTATAGAGTTGTATTTATGCTGAGTTCCAGAATAATTGTATCAAATAATGAAAATTAAGGCAGCCTTCTAGTCAGAGACATAGGTTATATTTATGATCAAGCATCTGATTTGCAAAAGAAAGAATGACCTATTATTTAATTTTAACCAAAATAACCATAATAATAATAGTGGTCAACGTATGGGGTTTATATATTTAGACTTTTAGAAAATATAGCATGTATATGTCCTTAAAAATAAGTAAAAATAAAAATTCAGAAACATCAAAAATCTTTTTCTCTGGATAGTGAAAGTAGGAGTTAATGCAGAATTTTCTGGTGTTTCTTATAACTTTTGGATTAGAAAGGTAGAGGATAGTATTAGTTCTTGATACAATTCCTTTGGGTTTTGACCAAACTTATCTAAAACTGAATGGTGCTTGCTTCTAGGATGTATTCTTACACTTCCATAAAGCATAACAAAATTAGTTTTTAATGCAGGAACAAGTTGGAATAGGTATTCCCATTTTCTTCTCTGTCTGCAGAGCTACAGCTGCTGTGGTTGTTGTGGTTTGGGTATTAACTGTTGTCTGTTCTTTTTCCTGAGTTATGGCAAGAAAGTGATAGTGCTTGGTATTTTCATTTTCATCAACAAAGGTTGCCTGCCTTTCCCAGGCAATTGGAGTTATTAATGTGAGCCGCAGCTTATGTATTACTGTTATTGCCCACTTCTGTGCTGTGCCTCATTTCTTACAACACTTGGCTAGGAAGGAGTTAAGGAAGACATAGATTTGTCAGAGGATAAATCTCAGGTGTCCAAATACTGTGAGGAGTGAGACACCCATCATTCTCTATTGCAGCCAGGAGGAGTCAGGGGTAACTGAGTTCTTACCTTTTGTTCTGGATCTGGGAATTTGTCACAAGCACATAGACAGTGAGCGGTGAGCAGTACTCCGTGGGCTTTGACCTAATGACCTGTCCATCATCTGAGGTGATCTTGCTTAGCTGTTGTTTGACATGCAAAGAGAAATTTAAGTTAATTTCAGATAAACTCATTTCTTCTTGTTTGCTGCATTAGCCAGAAGTTAGTGACTCTATCTCCTTTCCTTATACTTCATCTTCTGAGAAATTAATTTTTATTTATCTTTCACTAGTGTGACTTTTGCCTCAGTATGGCTTTCAACTCCTTTTGGGAAATTCTTGTACTTGATTTAATACCCTAAGTACTTTAAAAAGTGGCACAAATGACACACTTCAGTGCCCCTACCATAGGAAATGGTTTTTGCAGTCTGTAAACAGAGAGTGTAAAGGGGAAGTCAATGAACAGTTCTGTTCATTGGTTGAACTTCTTCTGTTTGAAGATAACTTATACTTAGTAGTTTCTAATAAAACATTGAAGTGTTGGTTCATGTTTTCCTGTGTTAAAAAAGAAAAACTGAAAAAACAACTAACCAAAATCTACCTGAAATTAATAAAGATGTGACAGAAAACTGCTTCATCAAATATCAGACAATTTGACAAGAATTAGAGTAAGATTCTGTAGCCTTAATGGATTTCTGGCAGAAGCTAGACGTAATAATTAAACTAAAACCTGGAAGTCATTTAATTTTGGTCTGTTTAAGCACAGCCTGCAATTTTAAATTGCTATAAATAAAAAGCAGAGCACATTTAATTTGGAAGTTGGTGATTATTCTGCAGCGTTTCTGTAGTGTAGTTAGAACTATCATGTTGCCAATTGCTGATTCTCCACTGCATGCAGTCTTCAAAGCTAATTCATTTCCCACACTATTTTTGTCAGCAAATCAGTACAAGTTTACATCAGGTTTTAGATTTTACAAGTAATTTTCTTGTAATGCCACAGGAATGGCATTGCAAACATACATTCTATGGTTCTGTAAAACATGTCTTTGATAGTCTCAACAGTGATATTGTTTTATGAAAGAGGAACTAAAGGCAGAGAATAAGGATTGGATGGAAGAAATCATGGAATCCTGCAAGTTCTGTTAAAGTGTCCTCTGAGCTGACAGCACAGAGAGTAGCCAGTGCCATAGCACTGTTAGCCAGTGCTAAAATGTTTTCTGACCCAATAGCCTGAAGAGGAGCAAATGTTTCGACTTTGTTCTTTTACAATGAAAGAAAAGCATGATTATGTAGTGGTGCTGGAGGCTTTCAGCTACTAGATGAGTTCAATAACTTGCCCATTTAGGTAGAAGGTGGCAGGATATAATTTAAACTATGAGTTATAATTCCCCAAGCTTGGAAATGGAAATACTTCTTGCAGTGAAAAACTCTGCATCACTTTTGGAGTTTTAAAATTCACAAGGAAGTGGCAGTTTAGGACTTCCTTTAAAGAAGGAGCAACTTCAGTACATAAAGATCAGGCTGTATGAGTGGTAGCAACGTACATGATTTATCTACCCTCCCCTCATATGCACGCTGAGGGGTCTATGTCCTTGATTTGCTGTTGGCATGAGATGAGCAGAGACTCCTTTAATAAATATTGCATCAGTAATTAGAAAGGAAAATTTAAATATTTGAAAAATTACTAAAAATTGGCTTGCAAAAAACAGTGCTGTTATTTGAAGTTGTGGTAGTTTTCTTGCAAATAGAATCTGGAAATATCTGTTGGCTGCATGCTTAGATAGGTAGAGTTTGTGCATGTTTGGTGAACCTGATTCCCAACTCCATCTTCAAGGGCTCAGAGAAAGAAGCCATCAACCTGTCCCAGATCCTAGACAGAATATTGCTGGCTATTCAAAGTTGAATATTGAACTTCAGGTAAGTGTGATTTGAAGTGGCAGGATAACATTTGGGAAAGTAAAAGGGGGGTTTGTGGCGGGTGTTTTTTTTTTTTTTTTATGGCAGCTGTATGAAGCTGCTCAGAAGTGTGGAGTGATCGAAGTAGTCCCAGCAGAGATGGATTATTGGAAAAATGCAAGTGAGGTGGGCAAAGCTGCCTGATAGATTGCAAAACCATATGATTAATTATACTGATCACATGCATATGGCCCCCATATAACTAATGTATATTTGTGTGCAGAGATTTATCCTCCCCACCACCCTTTTTGTAGTAAAATTCAGAGCACTGAATTAGGAACGATACAATCAGATATAAAAGGATTTAGAACTGTTTAGGTGACTGGGCCAGCAGCTGGCAAACGTGGTTCACTGTGGAAAAATGTAAAATAATTAGTCTGGGAGCAAGAAACCAAAGGAAACACAGTGTGTGCTGCAATGGAACAATCATTCAGCACACTGACTAGGAAAAGGATTTGAAGGTTATTGTGGAAAAATCATTGAAACCATGGGGCTTATGCACAGCTGCAAGAAAGTAAGTTACTAGGTTGTATCAGAGGGATAAAATACAAAATAAGAGGCGATACGGTTACAGGAGTGTTAGGCTCCATCTGGAATACTGCACAGAGTGTTGGTCAGTGTGCCACACAAGAAATATAATGTCTGGGAAAGAGTGAAAAAGCAGTAACAGAGATAAATACTTCATGTGTTATGTAAAGATTAGGGAAGATGATCTAGGAAAACAGATACATATGTATATGTCCTTCTCTTTGTCCAAGATTGAAAATTGGGAGTAATCTTAACAATTAGGAAATAGAATTGCATATAAAAAGTGGTAAGGATCTGGAATAAATTATTTTTTCAGAAAGTCTGTTGGAATACAAAATATACATAAATTCTATAGACTTCATAAAAAGAATTAAAGGGAATAACAAATGAGATAAATTTGTGATTGAGGTTTTTAAATTTGAAGGCAGGCAGATTAAGCTGTTTCCCTTCCTACCCCTCTTAAAGGTTTGTGATTTATCATAGTTTTCGGACTTACTACAGCTTGTAGTGAGGAGGACCCATAGTTTTTATGTATGAATTATGATTTTCTTGTCTGCTAAGACTAGTTTTAAGTCTAGGGAGCACATTGGGGAGCACCCAGATTCTTCATGTTATATATTAGGAATAATAATATGTTCATTCTGCTAGCACTTTTCTGTATTTCAGAGACCTGCAACTAGAATATAAGACTGCCTGTCTAGTGCCATGTCAGGATAATGATGCACATACGCAGTTTGCCACAGGTTTGGAAATGTTTTAGAGCATTTGCTGTTTTGTCAATCCTGGTTCTTCCATGAAAAATCTGGAGAGAGATAGGCAAAGCATATTAAAGAATATGGCATTTAGAGTTTGTGTAAGTAGCAAAGTTATAGTTAAGATGAAAAATATGCTAAAGCAATTAAACTATTTTAAGTAATAGAACTCCCTTTTTTTCAGGATTCAGCACTTGGTTGGGTGGGATGCTTAGCTCTTAATATCTAGATAGCTGCTGCAGGAGCAGTAAGACAGCATGTGAATAAATGAGATATAACTCTGTGGACTTGTTCTGTGGAGAAAATTAGCTGTCTGCATCTTTGGATCTAAACCAAATGCAGTGAGTCACTGGACTGAAGTTTGAGAAAGCAATCTATCAAAGTTGGTGTAAATTGCTAACTTCTCCAGGAAACCTTTTCCATTTTGATACCATGCTTTGAAAATTTTGGAGTTACTTGTTCCCAGCTGCTTCTTCTCTGTTGTCACATAGTTGCAACAGTGAGGACAGTTCTCCTGTAGACTTTGTATTTGATGTGCTGGGGCCATTTCTCTCTCAGGACTTCAGAGGAAGCATGCGACAGAGCCCAGTCGAGATTTTACTTTTTTAGGTAGATATTAATGAGACTGCAACAGACTGCCTCTGAGGCAGGCACCCAAATTCCATATACATTGCATATACATTACCAAGGGAGTGGAGCTCCAAAGGGGCGTTATGAGGCCTGGGAGCTTTGTAGACAGCAAAATGAAACCAGTGTGAGTGGCAGTACTGCTTCTGCTGTTAACTCTGAATGGCAATTTAGTGCGAGTTGGAAAGTAGCCTCTCGTTAATTTAGGTGGCTCCTGCATTTAGCATTCAGAAGCAGAACTTGAAGGACTTCATAATTAAATCTCAGCTTTGATAGCTGCATCTCTCTTCAGTTTTTCCTCATAGATTGTGGCTTCTAGACCTACTACTTGCAGTTACTTCCCTTTTTGTTTCCATCATCAAAGTCATTTCACTGAAGAGCCTGATCTTTAAGTTACTCTGAAGTCAGAGGAATCTCTGCAGTTTAGATACCAGAAATGTGTTCTGTTATTAACACCCCTACCAATTACTGCTTGAATTCTGGGAAAAAATATCTCAAAAACATATTTTAAAATGTTAATCTTTAGTAATTAAATAGAGTCTAATTTTCAGCCATATTGCTTTTGACCCACTTTTGATAACATCATTTCAGATTACTTCCAAGATCAAAAGAGTGACATGCATAATCCTTACACCTAGGTCTGAAAAGCTTCAGATGTTACCGTTTGGCAATAATAAAACTGTTCTAGTTGGATTGATGAGATCAGTGAAGTGTGAGAAACTAGATCAGTTTTGAGTAAAACTATGTATAGTTTAATTTGAAATGTGCAGCTGCAGTTTTGCAGAAAACAAAATATATAGCAGGCACAATGCCTATATTCAGCCTGAAGTTAAAGCATTTTTTTCCAGCTATCAATTTACAGCTTAAGATAATGGATTTTGGCAGTGTGCAGAGCTATTAAGTAATGTTTATTAAAATGGATAAGAAAGGACTTAAGAGGTGGCCTGTAAAAGAATTTTTAAAGGGCTGGTTAGTGAAATAAAGAAATTGCATTTTCTCCTAGAAGTAAAGTTTTATATCCCTGGAAAAGTCATTAATGAAAAAGATTGTGGTGATATCATCTTATTATTTAATGCAGTTTATGAACTGATATGGAAACTGTACTTAGGATATTTTTTTTCACCTCTACTGTGAGACTGAAGTGTGTTAAACATCTATTCTAGAGAGAGAAATAATGAATTATATTTAAGTTTGCCTCAGTCACAAAACTAGCATACAATTTGACATGACCTTAATATTCCCAGGGTCTATTATCCATTGTGCAGTTCTTCAGAATAGGCAATAGATGTGTGAAACTCCATGCCAAAAGTCATTAAAGCACTAGAAGTTTGCATGGACTCAAGGAGATGTTGGTTAAGTGCCAGGGCCACTTACATAGCCAAGGGTAGTTAAATATGTAGAAACCACATCCAGCTCAGGATGTCCCCGAGCTCAAAATAAATTAATACTGAGAGGGTATTTTTATTCCTTCCTTTGCATTTGCTTCTGACCAATGCTTGAATTGATGCATACACACTGCAGTTGGATTTTAAGTGCTATGTCCAACTCACTGAGATGCTCTAACTTTGCAGCCATGAACCATAAGGAAAGAGAAATGTTGGATGAGGTGGACCTTTGGTCTGACCCAGCACAGTCATTTGTTCTGAGATCATTTGTGACCTAATTCAACCTTAAATGTTTCCTAAATAGTTTCAAGATAGGACTACACACGTGCATGAGTTCAGTTCTGAACATGAGCATAAGTCTTACAGTGTATGTGTGCATTTACTTGCTTTTCTGTATAGAAGTGCTTTTAAAATCTGTATATCTGCTAACAGGTCAGGAAATTGACTTCCAAGTCAAGGCTATGGAGCCTTGGGCAAGGGGTGCTAAAGCACTTTTTCTGCAGTTAGAAGCAGGGTATCAGTGTAATTGCCTTAAATGAATGTCTCTTTGCAGTAAGGGGTGCCCAGGGGCCCCATTTTTCACTGCAGGGGTTCCCCAAAGGCTGTATGCCTGAATGGGCGTGATGGCAAGGAGAGTTTGAGCTTGACAGAGCCCATGCCCTAGATGCAGTGGAGACCTAAGAAATATGCATTTCTCTTTCATTGTCTTTCAAAATGAGCAAGGTTTTTCCTAAGCACAGTGAGAACCACCCTGTAACTGGTTTCTGCCCATCTCTCCACTTCAGTGTTGCCCCCAGAATGAACCTTGGTCTGTGCTTGATGATTAGTATCAGCTAGAAATCAAGTCATCCATTTGTGCTTTCAAACCTTAAATTATTCTGGTGGCTAGTGAACCTTCTCCAGCAGAGAAGACGAAAACTAACATGCATTACTTTTAGTTAGTGTTGTAAACATTTACAAATGCACAGTCTCTCTTGAAAAAACGTGCACATACCTAAGGTCTTATGATGTCTGAGAAGTCATTTTTCGTGGAGAGAAAAGAGTTTGGACAAAGTATTAATTAGGCTCAGTTTGGGTTTTACATAATTTCATGCTTCTTGAATTAAATATCACAGTCAAACTATTTCACTAGAGAAGTCTGAGATAAAGGTAATTTTAAAAATTTTGAAGAGGAGAAGAGAGAATTGCATCAGATAGAGTTTTGGACCTCCCAAAGAAATGTAAGGTTTGTGCTAATAGCACAGTCTGCTTCCAAGAATATGGCAGATTTGATAAATGAAGCAACACTGATAACTACGGAGGTCTTGAAAAAGAAAATCAGCACATGCTTAATGACCTGTTTAAATGGTACTACAGCCTCTGCAAAAGCTGTTTAAGGTGCAGCCAGGATGGCTGAAAACAACTTTATCTCTGGTACAGAGGAATGTGGCACAGAGAAGTGATGACCTACTAGGTACGGAGTTTTCCTAGATTCAGATGCTGCAGAGAAGAAAATTTTGGTTCTGGTTGTGACCTTGCAGTCTCACTGAGGGTGCAGCAGTGATGGACTTTGAAGGGAGGATTGAGAAAGCATACTTGAACTTTCATTATAGAAGAAAAGCACACAATTACAGAATGGAATTTATAAACACTGGTAAAAAATGAAGGGTCAATACAACTCTGCTGTTATCGGGAATACACTGGTTTTACACTCTCTAATAGCTCCAATTAAAATAAATATTTGTCAGTGTTAATCTATTCACAGAGTCTGATACTGAATTCAACTTTTAGGATAACTCTTGAAAATTCTAAATGGAAAAGTGACCTTTTGAATTTCTCTGATGTAAATCTAGTATTCTGAACAATCATCTCCTTGATGTCCGGTTTAAAGGTAGTAAGACCTTTTTGCAAATACAGTGTGTGTGTGTGTAAACTTAATTGATTTAATGAATTCAAACTTCTGTTACCTTCTGCTGGTGCCCTTAACTATATCTCACCTGTTCAGTTCTCTGTGGATTTTCTATTAGGGGCTGTCAAAAATTGGTTTTAAACATTCTTATCTACACAGCAATGTGCTGGAGCTTTGAAGATGATCCTTGCCAATTTTGTGTATGATGCATTTTGCAGTCTATTGAAAACTTCAACTGTTGCACAAATTCTTTGGTTAAAATAATGTGTACTTAGATCAAAGTAAATATGTTCTTCTGAATGGGGGAAATTCTAAATTTCTGAATTATTTTTTCAAATATTTTGAATTTATTGTGAATTTTTTGCAAACTAATGTTGATGAAAATATTTTGTTAGTAAATGGGAATACCAGAATTTAGGTAAAACTTTCACTTTGGCTTCTGTTTTTCCGAACAAGTGGCACAGCGGAACTGTTTTAGCTGTCTCTCTTCATCCAGTCTTTCCATGTGTAATTTCTGTGTCAAATTGAAATGCTGTAGAAGAAAAATTCTGCATAGGTAGAAAGTTTAAAAAAATAAGCAAGTCTATGAAAAATATGCCTAGCCATGGGAAATTATAGTGTGTTTTAAGACATTCAGGTTTTACACGTGTCATTGTCACAAGATCAGTGACTCCTACAGAAAACAAATCATTTGTTTAGAAGGGAAGTCAGCAGCTTTATGAAGAAATAAATATAATTTTACAACTTAATTACAGTATAAACATTTTTTGTGGTTGCAATGACTTTGTTGTTATTGTTGTATTAATCTTACAGGACATATGGATATTTGTTTTGGTACCTCCTGGGACTTTCTAAATCCTCTGAGCATAGCTCTGACCACTCTTCTAAAGAGCTTAACTTGTTAACCATTTTTCATTTGTGTGACTAAATGTTTAATAAATAAAGGGGGTGGGAAGGGGAAAAAAGAAAGAAAAGCTTTAAAGATACCCTATTTTCTTTTCTTTACAAGTTGTTATTCTCTGATTAATTTGTTACTCTGGAAGTTTTATCTAACAGTGTTAGTTCACTGAAATAAAGTGAAGAATTTCACACTTCCCAGCTGCTGTTGAATGCTTTAGGAGGGTTGGTGGTGGTAGTCTTTTCTATGGCAACCTAATCAGTTAACTCCCCTTCACTTACGGCACCTTTTTAAGTACCAGACTCTCTGAGAACTGAGAAAATATCTTGGTATAACATAGCTAACAATGGGGGTAAAATCGGATAGAATTCTTGAAGAGTAAGAAGTATATTGTGACTTTCAGTTAGGGATTCCTTTTGTTTTCAATTTGGTTCTTTATGCAGAAGAACCTGGAGCATATAGATCTGTCATTCTTTTGTTTTGTTGGGTTTTTTTTCCCCTTGAATTTGTGTGTGTCTTTTTCTTGAAAGATTTGTTATAAAAGGGCTGGAGAAAAGCTTAGAAAACTTAACTTCCCCCTCACACACTTCCAGAGAGTTTTCAAGTTTCTGGGGGAAGGAGTAATATGATTAGCTCTGTAATGTTCACATTATCACAGAAGGGAATTCTGCCATTTTCTGGACACAGTTTTCCTGTCTTTCCAGCAATCTGCCACATCTAGGATTCTTAGATATTTTTTCTTCAGGGAATCATATGTTTTCAGTATTGTCTACTATTTGGGGTCTTCTTTATTTTAGACAGTGATTTTTTTTTCTAAATTTTAGAATATTTATAACAAATGCTTGTGTTGTCACAATGGCCTCTACAGTTTTGTTGTGGTTTAATTTTATTGGGGGGTTGGGTGTTTTTTGCTTGTTTTTTATTTTAAAAAACCTCACAAACCACAAACTGTAAAACTTGCAATTCCTTTTCCAGTGTTTACTGAGTTTTATGTGGCTTTGCTGTCTAAAGCTATCTTAAGTGTGTGTGCAACTGGTATGTTCACTGGTATAATGTAGTGACTTGTAACACTGTTAAATACATGTGTGGATTAAAACAAGAGCCTTAAAGCACAACCCTGTAGGTCACGCTTTGCATGAAAAATAAACTAAAGGCTCCTGTCTCAGATGAGCCAGCAGAACTTTCTTCCAAGAATCATCAGGTTTTTAAACTGAGTTTTCTTTATGTCAGACCCTTCCAAAAGGGAAACACATAAATTTGGATAAATTCATAACAGCTACAAGTTTCTTTTAAAGTATTTGCAGATCAGCTAAATAGAAGCACTCATTTACAGAAACTGATGACAGCTAGCATATATGATAGTTGGATATTTAAGATTCCTTTTTTTTTTTTTTTTAATTGTTTGATAGTGTCGTATAAACCTTTTTAAGCCTTAGGTATGTCTTCTGTTTGGTTTGAGTTCTGTTTACTCTTCTATACAGAAACATAGTTCTTAGTCCAGGAAGATGAAGTCACAGGGTATTTCCCTGGGGCGGGGGGGGAGCTTGTCTTTGGTAGAAAAGTGGTTTTAAATCAATAGGTTCTGCTGCTGCAGGGTTGGTTTTGATCAGTGCCATGGTAGCCTGGTTGGCAACTGCAGCACTGGGTGTATTTCTTGGAATGTTGACTCAGTGTCATGATGAAAATTCCCTGGCAGAGCAAGTACAAAGTACCTAGGTTAAAAATTAACGGGATTTGCATGATTATATTGGCACACTGCATGTTTCAGGGAGTGATGCAGCAATCCAAGGCGCTTCTACATCTACTCTTGTTGGAGGCACTGTGCCATCAGCCATTGTTTAAAACATTTTGGATGTGCAAACATGTTAAGAATAGCACTTAAACAAGATGGATATTCTGAAATGTGTTTCAAAAACACGCAAGTGACTGTGTTCTCTGATGATGTAGAGGCAGTTTCTTTCACAGTGTTTCCCTTGAAGCGCATACATTGTGTGTAAAGTATCATGCTGGTGTAATGACTTTGAGGGAATACTTTTGGCACATTGTTGCAAACCGAGGGGATACAGAACTCTTGAAAGTGTATGTAACCATTGACAGAGGCACTTAAAAGTTGTTTTAAAAAGCTTGTGAGACACTAATTCTGGTGTGTTTCTGTTCTTTTTTTTTCCTCCAATTATCACTAAACTTCCTACTATCTTAGTTCCCATTCCATTGTATTTACCACTTCTTGCTCAGCCATTACAGAGATTAGAATAGCCATCTTGTTTCTAGTCCCTTTTATTCATACATGAACATGGATATATTTAAATATTCACAACCATTACATGCTAATGCAATACATTTGTTTAATTACAAAAAAGAAAAAAAACCAACAGCAACAAAAAAAAACTTGAAAAAGTAACCACTTTGCTCTTTACTATGTGACCCGACTGTCTGCTGCATCAAATCAAA
The DNA here is from genome assembly GCA_013397555.1 of Urocynchramus pylzowi. Lineage (NCBI taxonomy): Eukaryota > Metazoa > Chordata > Aves > Passeriformes > Fringillidae > Urocynchramus > Urocynchramus pylzowi. The sequence goes on along the minus strand of VZRH01003763.1, from coordinate 2,400 downwards.
TCTAGCTCCCTTATCCTCAGAGTTTAATTTCTTTAAACTTGAGTCTGTACTGCTTAGTTTACCTGTTGCCTCCTCTTTTTGTCATCTTCTCCTAGTCTAGGTTTTAAACGTGCCTTCCCTTAGGTTCTTCTGCCTAGGTCACTATGTCCAGCATAAATATTACTCCTTTAAATTCTTCTGTATGAGCACTGAGAACAGAATTTGTCTTGTTCAGAACAAAAGTTGTCTAGCATTCAACCACCTACTATTAAAGCAGTTAGGTTTTTTTCCTGTCTGTACAGTTGCTGCAAGACCATGGCAGTTGTTGCTAGTACTATGACAGTAAAAACCTTTTAGAGCTATAAATCATCAGGTAAATATATGGCACCATGCAGCTGGCATGAGTTGGACTGCAAAGCCTCCAACAGTTTGTAGTTCACTTCTCAAACTCAGGCATATATAGTCCCATTCTAAAGGGTGTGCAGTTAAAACTGAATCTCATGTAATAAATGAATTATCTCTTGATGTAGTTCAGAACAGATGAAGTAGAGCCTCTATCTGAGTTACCCAATCAAAGCGAGCAGTTATTTGAAAGGGCATATGGTTTCCTTCTGCAGCAAAAGTACACTTAAGAGGTAAAGTCCTATCAACTTGAAAATCCTAAAGATCTGCAAGCTCAGGGTAAGCAAAATCAGATGGCTTAGGGGCTTTCCCAGTTCCTTCTGAGAAGGTGTGCAGGGAGGCACTCCATACATCATTTGAATTGAGAAGGAGGAGATAAAATAAAGATATTATAGCATTTCAAAATAATCTTGATCAGCAGGTCAAAGATTTCTGCCCTTTCACTCTCTCGTGAGACCACATGTGAAGAGTTGCATCCAGCTCTGGGGCCTCCGATGTAAGAAGGACATGGACCTGCTGGAGTGACTCCAGTGGAGCTGGAGCACTTCTCCTATGAAGCAGCTGGAGAGGGACTTTTTACAAGAGTGTGTGACAAGGGGTGATGGTTCTAAGATGAAAGAGGGCAGGTTTAGATTAGATATTAGGAGGAAATTCTTTACTGTGAGGGTGGTGAAGCAGCAGCACAGATTGTCCAGAGAAGTTGTGGGTGCTCCTTCCCTGGAGTTGTTCATGGCTAGGCTGGATGAGGCTTAGAGCAACCTGGTCTAGTGGGAGGTGTTTCTGCCCATGGCTGGGGTTTGGAACTAGATTATTGTAAGGTCCCTTCCCACTCAATCTGTTCTATGTTTCTATGATTTTAAAGGCACACAGTTAAGCTCTGTATATTGTTTACGCATCCACACATAGTATCTTTCAAAAATATCTAGCTCCTCTTACTTTCAAAGATAAATGTATTTGTGTCTTCACACTTTAACTGCTCTTTAATGTGAAGTGATTGACTGAGAAAGATCAATGAGAAGTAGATGGGACACATTTTTCACCCAAATCTACTGACTGTCAAATATGAAGTAATGAGCCCTCCCAGAAGGTTGTATGGACACATTTCCTGGGTGTGTTGTCTTAGAGGCATCAATGTGGTCCCCTTGCCACTCTGTATGTATTTAGTACTTCTGCACCAGTGTGTTTGAGTGGTGTGTCAACCTCAGTAGGGGAATGTGTAAGTAGGCTGGTGTGATAACTTGCAAGTGGAGGTGAAAATGTATGGTTTGTTAAATTAATTAACTGGTTCTTCGGTTTGTTAGAGCTTGGGTACCTTATCTGCCTTTCTTATATTCTGTTAGGGGAAATGTGTTAGTTTCCTATTTTGTTTTAAGCTTATATTTAAAAATGAGCTCTGGTAAGGTAGAAATTCTAGAATTAAATGCTGAAATTAAAAACCCTTATAAACTGAGGCTGTTTTCTGTATTAGCCTCATGTTTGAGTTAATTCTCCATTTGGTATGGGTGCTCGTAACAGTAGATCTGCTCTGTGTGCACAATTTAGTCTGAACTCAGTGAAATGCAAGGGGAGGGAGAGAAAAATTAAAACCAGAAATGGCTGGGTTTAGATGCAAATAAACTCCTCAGCTGCTGCTTCAAACATAACCGTCACTAATTAGTACCAGCACAGCAGAACTGACTGAGCAGCTATTTGAAAGAAAGGAGGGGAGTGGCACCTGTTAGTGCATAGAAAGGGCTTCATCTAATTTTCAAGTGTTTATATTCAGCCGTTAAGAGCAGCCAGACACCAGACTTTTGCATTCTCATTCTTCTCATGTCCCTATTTTAGCAGTCTGTTCTCTGTCTCAGAAGTAGCTCCTGAGAAGGTATTTTTAATCTCTTGCCCTTTTCATATTTAGGGATTTCAAGACTGTTAGAGCTTTTAGAAGCGTAGTTGCTTGTTCAGTTTCAGTCACTCAAATACTTGGAATTGATTTCCAGAGAAATATGTTCTCTGTATGAGTTCTGTGCTTTCCCCCTG
>VZRH01003762.1:182481-205831 GCA_013397555.1 Urocynchramus pylzowi | reverse complement strand
CAGACCCATCGGGGGAGCCCCCCTGTGTCTGCTGACCCGGGGCTGGCCGGGGTCCCTGAGAGGCTCTCAGGGAGACCAAAAGGCACTGATAATCCCTAAAAATGTCATCTCAGTCCATGTGGGCTGCATCCACTATGTTGCACCAGCATCTTCACTGTCCTGTGAAGATTTGGTGGTGCTGGATTTGTCTGTCCAGTGCAAGTTCCACAACCAGGCACTGTGTAAAGCTTAAAATGAGACCACCCTACCTGGGCTAAATTTCTGCAGCAAGCAGGAATCTACATTCCCTTTCAAAGCACCATCCCCCTTTCAAAGTGATTGGTGGTGTCCAGTATTAACACTTTTTTTTTTTTTTTTTTTTTCCCTGTTTTTCTCTTCACAGCCACCCAGATTGATCCCAGTGAACTGCAGGAGCTTTTTCAGGAGACTTCAGCCAATGTCTTCCGAATTAACTCCAATGGTGCGTAAAATGAGAGGTTTCCTGGTGTGTTCTCTGCTGTCCTGCTGATGATTCCTGTGCATGGCCATGGCCCCTGGCAGCTCCTCTTGTCAGAGAGCAAACATTAATGCAGCTTTTCTGCTGCTGCATCTCACGAGCAGCAGCACATGTCCAATACACAGCTCCTTAAAAGATGTAAAAATATTCCACCATATGTTCCATCTAACAGGCACAGATACATTCCAATCCTTGCTGAGGCCACATCCTTTTTCTATTTTTAATTGTGTCATCTGTTACAATAGAGAGCTAGAGCTCAGAAAGGTGGAACAAGCCAGGCTCGTTTTCAAATATGTTGCAGCATTGCTGTGTTCAGAGCCTGTCACATGAGCTTGCAAAACATCCATCTCCCTTAGATAAACACCAAAATTCTGCTGTTCTTCACTCTGTAGGTTGGGCAGGGGTATCTCCCCAGCCCCTGGTGATGCAGAGTCCTCCCTCCTTTGAAACAAGCTCTGGCTCATCAGGTTTTTTGGGTTAGGCTGGAGGAATTTATCTTGCAGACAGATACAAACTAAAATTGCTGAGAGGAAGGTAATGCCATTGTACCCCAGTTCTAAAACATACCAGTGTCAGACAGGGACCTGAAATTATCACTGCTGATTTTACAATAGACCTTGAAATTCCTTTAGAATCACCTGGCCAACTTCTGTGTCTGTTCTTTCTGTGTCTTGGCAGAGAGACCTGGCCTAGGTGTAGGGAAAGGATTTTAGTGCCTCCTTATTTGTGTAATTCTTCCCCAGTGTGTTCCAGGGGTGGAGCTCTGGTCGTTTGTAGCAAGGGATCCTTCTTAGAAAAGGGAATTAAAAACTTCTAAAATCTAGTTGTCTCTACTTCTGATGAGTTGTGCATGCTCCATCTGCCAGGAAAATTCAAGCACCAATTTTTCTATAACAACAAGGGATTGGTGACCCTTGAATTGGTGACACACATCCCATGTAAAAAAGGGATTATGGCCACTGTGGGAGCTTGAACCTCCCAGCTGTGATCTTGGCTTTCAGGTGGGTGAACAACCACACCATAACACACAGAAATACCTGCATTAGCATCGATTTTGGCTGCTCCAGCATCAATAGCTTTAATTTGACAATGCCAGTGATGAGTGGTAGTAGCACTTCTGCTTCCAAACTGAAGGCTCAGACTGAAGTTGTGCAACCTTCTCATGAGTCTTCTCATGTGTGCTGTTCCTGTCCAAACTGGCCAGATTAGGGCTGACTTGATGTGCCCCTGTGCTTCAATCACAACTCCCTCTACAGTGGAGTTTCATCCTGAGAAAACCTAAAGGAGAATGACACATCACTTTTGAAATACCACAACCCAATTTCTGTTTTCATTCTTTGTTAGAATTGCCTTAACCCCTTCAATTTGGGTTTGACAACCAATGTTGTTGTTATTTCTCCTCTTGAGATGGTGATGATGTGTTTCCTCTTAAGAGTAGCCTGAATTGGGTGCTCTGTGAAGCAGATAATAACAACACCTGTACTTAAAACTATTTTGCAAAAATGGAGAGGGTACAGAGAAAAGCCAAAACTGTTTTGATGTCTGAAAATCAGACTTTAAAGTTTGTGCCATCCAAATTTCTGTTTGAGACATCCAAGAGGACTCAAATGTGGTGTGTAAGTACCTCTCTAGGAAGAAAGACAAGATAGATAAAATAGATAGCAAAGACAAATAGAAATAAATAGAAAGACAAAATAGATAGCAAGGGGCTTGTTAATCTATTGCTCTCACACAGAAGGAGATGAGGAGATAAGAGTTAAAGCTAGACAAATTCAATCCTTCTCTATGAGGGTAACCAGCCATTAGAACTGCTTATGGAGGGGGCTTGATGGATTTGGCTGTGCCACAAACCTTTAAATCAAGATTCAAATGTCTTTTTCATAAGACATACTTTAGTCCAGCTGCAGTCCCCAGTCTTGATGTGGGAGGGATGGGACAAAATTTTATGGGAGGAAATCAGGTTGGGTAATCAGAATTGCTCTCTCTAGCTTTTAAAATCAATGAATCTATAATGCCTTTTAAAGTGCTTTCAGGTTGAAGAAATGCCCATAAGATACTCTACTGTTGTTGCTCCATTCACTACCCATATTAATTTTTATTAAACTGACAAAATCAGTTTCATTCAGTTTATTTTTTATGGTCTTTCCCCCAAAAAGTGGTTAGAGATTTTCAGGAGAAGGCTGCTGAGTGTACTGCTAATATTTGGCAGGGCTAATTCGCTTTAGGTAAAGAAGTTTTTAGGCTTAGAAAATGAAGAAGAATGCCCATGATTCTTTCAGTAGCATAAAGTCTCTTGAGGAAACTCAGGAAGCTCTGACTTGGAGCATAGAAAATAAGTCAATGATGTTGTTTGTGTAGCACCACACAAGTGGCTGAGCAAGGAACAGGCAGCTACGTTCCAGATGCTCACCAGATAATGTGGTTACTCCTATTGTGCTGGGCATGGGGTGCTGAACATCCTCCAAATTGCATAAATTCTATCACAACTCCCCTTTCCCTCCTTTTCCTGGCTTGCTGCAGCTCTCTGGGTTTTTTCAGGTTCCCTGTTGTGTTTGGAGATCTAACTGTGCACCTGAAATGTTCTTGTCCCTTTTGGGGTGCTGAAGATCACAGAATCATGGAGTCATACAATCATTAAGGGGTTGGAAAAGATCTTCAAGATCTCCAAGTCCAAGCTTTGACTGAATGCCACCAAGGCCACTAAACCTTGGGAGGGGCCTTGTCAGTTTATTTTTGAACACTCCCAGTGTCCCACTCCAATTGTGACTTCACCCCTTCCCTGGCTAGCCTGTTCCAAGCTGTCAGGAGTTGGCCATGTTATGATTTTGTTGTTTAGAGTCTAAAAATCCCAAGTTGTGGCCAATATCAGCAATACCTTTTATGTCTTTGGGGAATGACTATTTTTAATGAAACAAGGAGTCAACTTTGTACCAGGATTTTAAAGCACCATTGAATTTTATTGAGTAACACTGCAGAAGTAATAAACACTCTGTGCTTTGTCCCTCTTTGCTGTCCTTATTCTTTTTACAGAATTCTGAGCCTTTGGGGTGATTTAAATTCTTCTTGGGCACTTCAGGACTTGCTTCCTGACTAAGGGGGATTTCATAGCTCTGAGTTGATTGTGATTATTCTCACCTACAAATGCTTTCTGCTCTCTTTTTCTGCCATGAAAATGGAAATCTTCATTTGTTGAATAAAAATCTTAGCCTGGACAGCTGGTTCTGTTTACTGGATCACTCTCCTGCCAGGTCGTGAGCTTACAGACTTTTTAAAATGCCATCTATTATAGAAACATGAAAGAATAGAGGGAGATTTTTCCTAATCTTTGTACCTGCTTTCTTTCTCTTAATCTTTTGGGGCTGTCCCTGCTGAAAATGGGGAAGGTTTATAGAATCATAGAGTCATAGAATGGTTTGAGTTGGAAAGGACCTTAAATGTCATTTTGTTCCAACCCCTGCCATGGGCAGGGATACCTTCCAATAGACCAGGTTGTCACATAGTGCCTTGAATTTGCAACTGTCATGTTTTGGTTTTTTTTTTTTTTTTAGTTTAGTTGATTTTCCTATCAGCACACAAAAATGAGCTAAAATACTGCCTGAATTTGTCTCATTTATGGCTTTTTTTTTTTTCTTTCATCTACACTTTTATCAAGACCTTGCATTTTTGTTCATGTGCAGCTTTTAGCTGCCTGTTAGTAAGTATCTTATAAATAAGTACAATAAACAACACTCCTAAATGGGGTTGCTCTGGTGCATCTTGTCTGGTCAGTGGAGGATATACTGGAGGAATCAGGCCTGTGCTGGCCAGATGGAGAACCTGAACTCTCTAATGGGTCTCTTCCCTCTCTGATTCCTGCTTATCACTCATTAATGACTGCCCATAACTGGCTGGTGCCACGTGCAGTCCCAGGACCTCGATCTTCAAGGCTGAGCAAAGGATTTTCCGGTATCCCTCAGGTGTGATAGAGTCTCCATTGCCATCTCAGGATGGTTTCTTTTCCCCCATTGATTTAAGGATTGCAATGGCACAGGCAACTGGGGGCCAAGCTCTCTGTGTGGTAAATCAGTGCAGCTCCACCATCACTGATGCCTTGTGAATGTGCCTCATTCTGGAGGACTAGGCCATGCCTTTTAGTAACAAAAAGAACAAGACTTTTTAAAAAGTAAGATTCCTGTTTTAAGAATGGCTTCACACATCCCTCCAGCAGAGCTTGATGTTTTGCTCCTCTGGTCAAATTACTGCTCACGTGACCAGAATTGGTACACTGAGAGAGATTTTCCACATCCAGCACAGGAACTGTAGAGATTTTGATAAATTCATTCTTGGTTGAAGCAAGTTAGATTTAGCCCAGAGTAGCTCAGATTTAATTATAGATTCATAGAATGGCTTGGGTTGGAAAGGACCTTAAAGATCACTTGGTTCCAACCCCTTGCCATGGACTGGGACACCTTTCCCTATCCCAGGTTGCTCCAAGCCCTGTCCAGTCCAACTTTGGACACCTCCAGGGACGGGGCAGCCACAGCTTCTCTGGACAACCTGTGCCAGGGCCTCCCCACCCTCACAGGGAAGAATTTTTTTCCTAATATCCAATCTGAACCTGTTCTCCATCAGTGTAAATCCTCTCCCTCTTGTCCTATCACTTCATGCCCTTGTCCAGAGTTCCTCTCCACTTCTCTTGAGCCCCTTTAGGCACTGGAAGGTGCTCTAATTTCTCTCTGGAGCCTTCTCTTCTCCAGGCTGATTAATCCCAGAGCAGAACTGCTCCAGCCCTGTGATCATCTCCATGGCCACCTGGATTTTCTTCTACTGGTCAACATCCTTCTTGGATGGGGGCCCCAGAGCTGGATGAAGTCCAGGTGGGATCTCATGGGAGGAGAGTAGAGGGGGGAGAATCACCTCCACTGAGCTTCTGGCCATTCCTCTTTTGATGCAGCCCAGGGTACTTCTGGCTTTCCTGAGATTTAGGAAAGTCTTGTTGGAGTTTTAGTCCTGCTGTTTTCCACATAAGAGCTGCAGCAAATGGCAACCTTTGGCTCCTCCAGAGTGCATATCCTGTCATTTTGGGACAACTGACATTTATTTAGTTGTCTAAATACGGTGTTTGAATTGGAATATTAGGTAAAATTATTGGATAAAAACTTAATTTCAGGTCACTTCCTCATCTAACTGCTGAACGCTTTCCTCACCTCTCGCATTCATGTCTCATATTCTTTTCACTTTTTTGTAGGTTTTCCAAAATGCTGAATAAATCTAGCAGCTCCTGGGTTTGCCTGAGTGTAAAATGGCATGGGTGTGAAGTCTTGAAGTGTTTTGTTCAGTAGCAAAACTTCTTCCCACTCCAATCTTCTCCAAGGCAGTGGCAGTAAAACTCACTTTGAATTGTCCTTATTTTTGCAGGTCAGGTTAGAAAGGCTCATGGAGGCTGTAGCTGCTGGTTTTGTTCTGGAATTGCACACATGGCATTAACTTGTTCTTACAAATTAAGTGTCCACACAAATCCTTTATTTACCTTGGCTTGCTGTCCATTCTCCAAGGACCACACTCTGCTCTGTTCCAAAGGGTTGATAGGCCCAAAAGTATTTTTAGTAGATGCAAAATTTTGCATTTGAACTGAATAGCATGTGGATTCCAAGGGAAATTGATTTGTTAGGATTGTGGAGAGGGAAAGAGGGAATTATAGTATTCATGAGATCTCTGCAGGGTCAGTGGTGTCCTTCTACAGAAGCAAATGGTTATTAGTGAAAACTTCCAATTTATTCTTTAGAACACCGTGCTTCCAGCAAAGAAAAATAATTATTAGCTCAGTTATAGACAATTCCTTGAGGCTTTATCTTACTGAATCTCCAAACTCTGCAGTAAAATCTGTTATTGAGAACTAGCATTGATGGAAATATATGGTGATATTCAAGGTTTTTTTTGAATATTCACGTAGTTCAGGCACATTAGTTACTTTTTATGCTGTTTAGTGACTTTTGGTGTCACACCAGCAGAGCCCAAAAGAGAAGAGAGGATTTTGTCTGACAGTGGAAATATAATTAAGTGACTTCTTCAAAATTACAGGCCAAGTCCAAGTCTGCAGAGTCATTAAAACAGAGGATTTCTTAAATTTCTGCAGAAATAATTGAGCCATGTTTTTAATCTGTTCTTCTTTCTATCCTTAAATATTGAAGCGTGACTGATAACGGGTTATGGGTTTTTACAATTGGAAATGTCCTGAAAGAAATCCCACATGTAAATATCAAGAATGTAATTTATTTAACATGTTCCATTGTGGGAAATCTTGAAGTGCTTTGCTTGCTGGCTGTGCTAAGTCCAAAAGTAGTGACCTGTTGTTAATTTGAAAGTGAATTAAGACAGTGAAATTAAAGGGTGGAAAAATACAACAGTATTCCTAGATGTCTGTTTTTATATACACACACATATATATAGATATTTCTTAAATCTGTAGCAATTGAAAATTACAAAGCAAACCATGTTTTCATCTTCCAACTGCTTTTAGGGTATTCTCTTCTTCAGATGGAAAAGCACAAGAATTTGTCAAGCACAGAGACAGGAGATAATGACATCTCCATTTTTTTCTGAGCCAAAAGATAGCAAACATTTTGAGTGTTAGCATCTTGAGCAAGAAGATGGAAGATATCAGACTACACTTCAGTGCTCTGCCTCTTAATTAATATTCAGGGCAATAAACAGTTATTATGCAATTTCTTGCCTCTTCACCAGGGGCATGTTTCCAGCTGGAAATGCTCAGTGCACAATTCTGTGTCACCTCAAGGCTGGAAGAGTCAGAGATCTGTGCAAGGTCCATGGAACTGAGGTTTTCCTAACAAGGGGTCATATTCCATCATGTCATGGCATGTTATACATGGATTTACCATTTAGGCTTCCAAAGGACCCAATTTATCATTCTGTGGCAGTGGCTACTGGTAGGTGTTGTCCCCTTTCTCTCATAGGTTACTTGTTCAAATACTTAATTGTATTAAAAAAAAAATAAAATTAAAAGACAAACATCTGAACTAAGATCCAGTATTTTTTTGTTTTCTCTGAAAAGCTGTGCTGCTTCTTTATCTTTTCTTTCTTTGCTGTTGACAGTGACCTCTCTGGAAAGAAGTCTTCGATCCCTGGGGACCTCAAACGATACTCAAGAGCTGCAGGATGGACTGTGAGTTTATTTTAAATTGTTGCAGATCTTTCTTTGTCCCAGCCTTTTCATTTTTTCCCCTCATCTATCCTCACCCTTTCTTCCATCCTTTTATTATAGCTGGACATCTTTTTGTCAGGATTGCTTTGGTTTTTTCTGTTCCTGTTGGTGATTAATGGTGGTAGGGTGTGTATTGATCGTACAAAGCTTTGCTTGTGCTGGTTTCAGGTGGCAGAGAATGGTGTGGAGATTACACAGAAAAGATGGCCCACAGTGAAAGAGGGCATTCTGTGGTTCTTGGAGGTGTTATTTTTCTGTTGTTTGTTGGTTTTTTTTTGTTGTTGGGGGTGGTGGTTATTTATTTTCAAAGTGAAGCCGGAGTAGGAAACTGTGCTGGTTTTGGCTGGGAGGGAGATAATTTTCTTCACAGTAGCCAGTATGAGGCTGTGTTTTGGATTTGTAATGAAAGCAGTGTTGATAATCCAGGGATGTTTTAGTTGCTGCTGAGCAGCTCTTACACAAAGTCAAGGCCTTTCCTGCTTCTCACCCCACCCCACCAGCGAGTAAGGAGTGAATGAGCAGCTGTGGGGGGTTAGCTGCTGGCTGGAGTTAAATCAAAACAGATGTTTCTGTAGATTTTTCTTGTTCCTTTTCTTTTACCTGTCAGTTCTATTTGGCCAAGGTCCATGGACCCAAGAGGAAAGAGAAAAGTGACTTGTGACAGAGGCATGTAGTGACAGAACAAGGGGGAATGGCTTCAAACTGAAATACAGTAGGTGTAGATTGGATATTAAGAAGAAATTCTTCCCTGTGAGGGTGAGGAGGCCCTGGCACAGGTTGCCCAGAGTTCCACATCCCTGGAAGTGTCCAAGGCCAGGTTGGATGGGCTTGGATCAACCTGGGATAGTGGAACATGTCCCTGTCCATGGCAGGGGAATTGGAACCAAGTGATCTTTAAGCACCTTTCCAACCTAAACCATTCCATGATTCTATGAAAAAATAAAAGAGGGAGAGGATATTTTATAGGAGGAAAAGTGTGTTGTGGTGTTGGAAGCTGCACCACAGCATCACATGGCACAGCACTGACAAAATGAAACTTGATTTGCAGTTGCAGGAGACACAGTTCATTAAACTCCCTCTTCCAGAGCTGTGTACACACAAACACACACAGTTAGCTCTCATTGTACATGTCCTAATTACAGAATTCAAATGACTTCTCCAAATGTAGCACAATTTATTAAAGGTGCCTCCCTTCAAGCAGCTTGCAGGCAAAAAAATCAACTGTTTAGGATATGTCTCTGATTTCATGTGTGTGGCTGCTGTTCCTGCTGAGATTTGGCTGTGAAGAAAGAGGAGAATTTGGGGTTTATTTCTTTATTTGCCTGATGGACTTGACTGACCTTCTCTATGCCATATAACCTCTCAGACCTGTTTGCAATGTCTCACCTTTTCTCTCCAATCCACTGCTTTCATCAGGGCATTGGATCTGCCCTAATTCACATATACCCTGTTTTGCAAACCAGAGGATTAAAAATAGTAATAGTCAGAAGATTTGAAAGTAAATTTAGGAGATTGGAGAGGATGTAAGAGTAAAAAGTCAGCCTGTGGTGATCGATGTAATCAGGAAAGATGTTTACATGTACAAAATTATTTGCAGCACCTTAATTACTGCTGGAGATCTTTAACCCAGAAAAGACTCTGTATCATGCAGATATTGTGTTTGCTCTCCTAAACTATTTTTTTTATTTAATTAAAAATCAATTCCTCGACTCTTCAGAGCACTCCAGAAACATGGCTAGACAATTTTCCTCTTTCCTGAGCAGTTACATAAATAGATGCATAAGGCACTAATTGCACGAGTTATTTTTTGATCTCAGAATTATTTTTAATTGTCCAGATAGTTAAATGCAGGTTTTTAAAATTTTAACTGTGCTTCCCTACCCCTGTCATCAGCCTCAGGATTCCTCCAGCTGTCTCCTGGTTCATCCCCTCTCTCCATGGTCTAATGGCTCTCCCATTTCTCCCATTTGGCTTCTTGTATCTCCATACAGAGCAGTACCAGGGTGCTCTGCTGAGGAGGACCAGCAACCCCCTTCCCTTCAATCCACCCTTTCTGTCATCCTGCCCTAACACTGACATGTCCTTCCACTGCCCCCCTTTCTCATCACCAGGCAAACAGCCTCGAGTGCTCTACAAGAACTTCTGCTTGTCCCTCCTGAGAGCTGCACCAGCAAAAAGCAGCGTGCCATGAATCACTAGAGCTGGCAGGGCTGCATAGATCTCTGCTCAGGAGGGTCAGCTCTTCAGGTGAGACCTTTGGGGCAGTGCTTTCTGCTTCCACGGCTGCAAATCATGGCTTAATCTTCCTCCTCTGCCACTTGACCCCTCTCCTTCAGAGGCTGATGCATGTCTCTCCTTGAACACCCTCTAGCTTTGAAGATGGGAGCAGTGAGGAAACATTTGGCAGGTTTATAGCCCTGGCTGTTAGGGAAATGATAATGGTTTTGGGTGTCTAAGTAGTAAAATTGCCACAGTTTCTACTTTCTTGTTAAGTGGCTGTCACTCTGCCTAAAATGAGGCTGCCTAAAATTAGGCAGATGAGGGAAGGCAGAGTGTTTGGGAATAGGGATTAATGGTGAATTGTTCTGCCCCACAGGACATTCAGCTACTTTGGACTGTAAACTGCAGAAGTGTTTGCTTACCTAGCTGCAGGGTCCTGATAAAACAGAAAAAAACCCCCCAAAGTTACCTGCTTCCTTGCCAAATTCAGGCAGACTTTCTGCCTCTTAAGCACAGGACTCACAAAGGCATCAGATGAGGACAGGATTCTTTCTGTCAAATTGGTCTATTCCCTTTTCTGAAATGGTTTCTCTGCTTTTGAGAGCTGAGTCTTTCAGAATAAGGGTTGTATCTGTGGCAAGTAAATTTGGGAGAGCTCATCCTACATGGAGTGCCAGCTCTAGTCAGTGAGGCAGACTTGGCTGCTGCTGTGAGCAGGGTATATATCAGACCCAAAGTGAATAATCCTGGTCGAAGCTCTTCCCAGAGCCAGCACAAATATTTGTGTGCTGCATGCTTGGAGCTGGATGTGCTGGCAAGTGAAATGTAAATGCCCATACAAAGCTCTTGGCTGAATGCAACTGACCCTGGATTAATTGGGTGGGAGCAAAGGGAAGAAAGGTGCATGGAGCTGGGACAAGGAGCTAAGGCCAGGAGGCAAAGCTGAGGCTTTCTCCAGTGATGCAGGAAAAATCGACTGATTTGTTTTCTCTCTGACCTTTGGTTTAATAATCCAGGCTTCCAAGGCATTTTTCTGCTTCCTTAGCCAGGATGTGTGGGATGAAGGGGTTCTCCAACATTAGGCACTGAAGGTAATGAGTTTTTAATTTAGGCAAATCAAATTAAACACCCAGGTAGAGCACTGTCTCCAAGAGATAGTGAAAACCAGTCTCCTTTCTTTTGACTGGTGCAGCTCTTTGGTCTCCCAACATCTTCCACAAAGTGGCTGGAAATGAAGGCCTCCCTGTAACCTGGACAATGCTCTCTGAGAGGTGTGTTAGAAGAAGAAGAAAAAAATTTAAAAGTTATTCATTTTCACACAACCTGACCCTGTCTTATTGTGATCTCAAGAAAAGCAGAGTGGCCATGCAGGCTGCAAGAGGCATTTGCTGCCTGCCTGGAAGCCATGAAACTGAGCTTGGAGTGGCAATGAAAGGTCCTTGATGTCCTTTCCTTGGAGGCTGGGTGGTCACAGAAGCACTCCAGGCTTTCCAAACCAGGCTTCTGGTAATAACTGCTCACCTCAGAGAGGAGTTTGTCACCTTTTTGGACATTTGATCTTGTGTCATTGCAAGGTCAAGAGGAATAAGAGCATTGAGTCACAATCACAGCTTTTTACCATTTTCAGGTATCTCTGGGATGTAGCCCATGAGTCTTCACTCCATGAAGGATTTTTGCATTCTTCCCTAGTCACTAGCAGAAGAATTTGCCTGTTTAAGGAGAAATTATAAAAGGGATATTTTTGGGGCTTTTAGCACTGATGAGATTTTAGCACTGATGAGATTTACTAAAAAAAAGTGTTGATTTCTCCTGATTTGAGGGAAAAAAAAAAACTTTTAGCTTTCACCTCACTTTTCCCACCGGCATTAAGTTTTTTTAAAAGTGCATATTACTGAAATATGTAGGATTTTTTCTTGCACCTGAGAGAGGGCTCAGCTCTACATCTGTACAGTGTGAGAGAACAAACCTGCTCTTCTGATTGAACTGATACAAAATCTTGGTTCAGATGGTGCATGGCAGAGAATTCCTATGGCCACAAAGGAGTTTCAAAGCATTTTCCAGGTGGGGAAGCTGAATTTGAGATCTGAGCTGCTTCAGGGTGAGACAACTCTACAGTCCTGGAAGAGACTGAAAGTGCTGCTTTTGCATTGCTGCTCTTACCTGTTTTTTTGGCAAATATTAACTTCACTGAACACCTCTTTTCCTTGGGCATGCATATATAGATTGCTATATTCTTTACTGGGATTGAAGGGAATTCCATTTTCCTCACCCTTCCCCAGGAAATTTGTGTCATCACCAGCAGATTTTTTTGGGAGCAGTAAAATCACTTCATCAGTTTATTTTGCCACCCTAAAATTGATGGAAGCCTAGGGTGAAGTATTGTCAGTTTGGGGGTCTTTGGGAAGAGAGGCATCCCTGTCCAAGACTGAAGCCATGAGCTCTTCAGGGCTCTCAGGCTCAGTCTGAGGTGCTTTGCTGGATTTGTAGAAGCATTTTTGACACATGTTGACATTCAGGATAGAATCAGAAAGTTTGTGACAGATTGGACTCATCTGTGACTCTTGCCTGGCACAGGTTGTTACACCCTCTTGTGGACAAGAACCTAAAGGTGGTTGCCTACATTTTCTTGGTCTCTGGACTCTGTCAAGCTTCAGCTCATCCTGGCAAGGTCAGAGAATCATGGAATGGTTTGGGTTGGAAGGAACCTTGAAGACTGTGTAGTTCCAGCACTCCCCTCCCATGGACAGGGACATCTTCCACTAGATCAGGTTGCTCAAAGTCTTGTCCAGCCTCACCTTGAAAACTTCCAGGGATGGGGCAGCCACAGCTTCTCTGGGAAACCTGTGCCAGGGTCTCAGCACCTTTACAACCAAGGATTTCTTCCCAGTGTCCAATTTAAACTTGCCCTTCTCACTTCAAAGTTATTCCCTCTTGTCCTATCCCTCCATCCCTTGTCCCAAATTCCTCTCCAGCTCTCCTGGAGCCCCTTCAGGCACTGGAAGGGGCTCTGAGGTCTCCCTGGAGCCTACTCTTCTCCAGGTGAACATTCCCAGCTCTCCAGAGCAGAGGAGAGCCTGGCTCCAGAGCAAAGGAGCTCCAGCCCTCAGAGCATCTTTGTGGTCTTCTCTGGGCTCAGTCCAGCAGCTCCACACCCTTCTGATGTTGATGACCCCAGAGGTGGACACAGCACTGCAGGTGGGGTCTCACGAGGTCACAGCAGAGGGGAACAATCCCCTCCCTTGACCTTCTGGCCACACCTTCTTACAATGCAGCCCAGGATGTGGTTGGTGACTCTTGGAGCTGTTGAGGTGCCCCAGGGTGTCTGAGACAGGTTGGCAATTTTGGCACAAGACTTGCAGTTCTTTCATTTCACTTCTGAAATGGCAGTATTAGGTGTGGTGGCACACTGGGACATCTCAAGTGACACTCCCTGATTCAAATGAGGGAACTGGCACTGGTATTTCACCTTCAGGGGGAATGATTGAGGTGACTCAGTTTGTTCCCACATAACTCATATTACACTAAGAAACATAATGACCCTCTCTGGGGGGAGCTGTGGGGTCATTTGTACCTTAGTTGGACCAAAGTGACCTTTGGACATTCCCCTGTTCCTCTGGATGCTCCAGGGAGCTTGAATAGCTCATGACTTGAAGCCTTGCCAGCCTGCTGCAGAGGTGGATGGATCCATGCCCTTCAGCTTTTCTGAACTGACATGAAATAGTAAAGGCTTTTTTTCCTCAGTTAATTTTATCATTTATGTGTATTGTTTCCTTCTTCTTTTCTTGTTTCACCGTTATGATTGATAAGTTGGAGGTATAGCTTAAATTTTTATTTTTTTAAAGCATCTGCTAAAAAGATATTAATTCCTCTGGAATGCAGATACATTTGGAGCAGAATGATGTTTTAAAGTCATAATTTACAGAAAGAAGATTTGTTAAAGTAAATCAGACAGAAGCTTTTAGGTGTCAGCATGTTTAATTAAGGGTAGAATTTAATAATGTTTTATATGGTTTTGTTATACTGCTTGTAGAAGCTTTAAAAAAAAAAAAGATTTCCATAAATATTTTGAAATGTCATTTTGATTCTGTTAATATGTTAAACCCTTCAAAGCAATACCTTCCCTGTTCAACTCAAAGCAGTCGGATTAACTTTATCTATCCCCCATTTATCGCTACTGGCATCAATTTCTGACAGGAAAACCTTCTAGGTTTTGGCAGTAAAAATGGGTTGCCAGATTGCAACATTTGCATTTAACTGTATAATACACTCTCTGCCTTAATAACTGTGTTTATGTGACAGATCTCACCCTTAAGAATCCCAGAGCTCCAGCTATGTGACATCCCTGTGATAAATTACAAAAGCTGGTGATGAACTGCAGAATCCTCCAATGATGATAAATTCATACACTTTTGAACTGCCTGCCCTGCTTAGAGAGGTCCTTGGAGTATCCCTTCACATGCTCGAGCAGTTTCTAATGGCCACTACAAATCAATCTGTCAGCAAAGTTTTTCTTTTCAGTGTTTTTCTCCCAAAATTGTCCTTGCCGGAGTTCGGAGGTGGCCAGAAACCTTGGTCAAAGCAAAAGGGTCTTCCCACATCAAGATGGGTTGTGGATGTAGGCTTGGAATTTTAAACCCTTTAGTAATGGAGTAATGATTGATTGTGGCAGGGGATGGATCCTCTAGGAGATGACAAGGAATGGGGGCATCTGGGGGATCATCAACAGGAGACCAGTCAGAGATCTGCTCTTGAAGGTCTCTTACAGCTGGTGCTTTTGAGGTAACTTTTTTATGCTTTCATGTCTCAGCTTATGGTTTCTGTCCTCTCCTTAGTGCAGTGGTGGGTCAGAGAACCACAGAAAATCCCAGCCTGAGCGAGGCTGGAAGGCACCACAGTGGGTTGTGTTGATCTTCCTCACCTTCAGGTGGAACTTCCTGGGCATCAGTTCCTGCCTGTTCCTCTTGTCCCACTGCTGGGCCCCCCAGAGCAGAGCCTGGTCCATCCTCTGACACCTCACTGCAGATACTCACAGAAACTGATGAGGTCCCCTCTCCAATTGCCAATTTTGTCAAGGCTGAACAAGCCCACCTCCCTCAGCCTTTCCTTGTAAGAGAGATGCTCCAGTCTCTTAATTATTTTCATGGCCCTGCACTGGACCCACTCTAGGAGCTCCATGTCCCTCCTGTCCTGAGGAGCCCAGAACTGGACAGAGCACTCCAGATGTGCCTCACAGGACTGAGCAGAGGGGCAGGATCACCCCCCTCCACCTGCTGGCCGTGCTCTTCCTGATGCACCCCCAGGATCCCATTTGCCTTCTTGGCCAGAAGGGCATTGCTGGTTCATGGACAGCTTATTGTCCACCAGGACACCCTGGTTTTCCTTCTCAGAGCTCTGCAGAGTCAAGGGAAGAACAGCACACTCAGTGCTGGTGAAAACTGCATTGATTTGGAGCCCAAGCCTTCCCACACATCCTTGTTCCCATCTCCAGTTTGCAGATCTGCCCACTGGCTGTCTGTCCAGCTGGTTGAACACCAGGGCTGTACGGTCTCCAAGGGAGATGAGGAGCAGGAGAAGTAGTCATTCACACAGATCCACTCAAATTCACTTTTCAGGGCTGTAATTAGCATGTTCTGGCCCTGCAATGCAGCAACCTCTACCCTGTGACCCTGCTGTCTCTTTTTATGGCTTGTTAGCAGTGTGGTCACTCAGGCACAGCCAAGAAAAGCAAATTCACATAGAGCCATGGGACTGCTGCCATCCCTGGGAAGGGAGTTTGAGTGGTTTTGAGTTTGGAGTGCCATGAGTGCTCTGCCACTTGCTCCCATGGCAGCAATGATGCTATGAAAGGTGCAGACAAAGCAAACTTGTTCCAACATGTGAATTAACTGTGTGAGCCACATCCTTGCACATCTGCTCCAAGGATCTGCAGCAGTGTCCCATGGTCTTTATGCCATTTGGAGCACAGATCTGGGTAAACAATGAGATGATTTTTTGTCTTCTGCCACTGACTAGATACTGGGAAAAATAAACCTTCTCCTCAGCCCATTTTCCCCCTTTGATGCCCCAGGTGAAAAGTTTGCTCCTGTGGCATTCCACCCTTAAGGGGAAGGGAACACCTGAGATATGTGGATGCTTGTGGTCAAAAGGAATGGCAAAAGTCAGAGGATCCACATAAGCTTACAAAGATTCAATAGTAAATTGCACATTTAGCATGGAAATCAGAATAAATTAGTCCCAGATTTCCTGTCTAAGCAAAAAGCAGTGGGTTTTGGATAAAGGGGGTAGGATGAAAGGGAAGAGAGAGAGATGGATTAAACATAGGGAGAAAAGAAGAAAGGGAGAAAGAGGAGGAGAAAGAGAAATCACCAATCCTGGCTCCAGCTTTGATCCAGCTGATGGAGTGTCCAGGATCCTGGGGTGCCAATGTACCCAGGCTTCACAGGGTTACCTTTTATAGATAAGTTTTCCCTGCTATTTTCTCTCTTTCCATGCAAATCTGTTGTTATGCCTGTCCTTCTAGACCTGTCAGAGCCTTCAAGGATCTTGGATGGTCTTGATCTTCCTGACAATTTGTCCCCCATTCCCAGCCTCATTCCTGTGCCTGCACTGTGCTGAGTTGTGCTGATCTCCAGGAGCCAGAACAGGGATATTTTTTCCCAGAAAAGTGCTGCCCTACCTCTGCATGGCCCCTTCTGTAGCCACATCCTTTTCTTTCCCACAGCATATTATTACCAACAATCCTTGCTTGGCTCCATGACCATCCAGCTATCAGTTTTTGAGACATTCACATTATCCCCCTTATCTTCTATGCTCCTTTATTTTGCATTTTGGAAGCCAACTGCATCCCCCAGCGAGCACTCTATTTGTAGCTTGAAAATTTTACATTACCAGAAGTATGGCTGGATATTGCAATGTGTAAAAATACTGTCATGTTTGAGGTTTTTTTTTCATAAATTTATTCTTAGATGTTTATCTGGGAAAAGCTGATTTCACACTGATGTTTTTATTTTTTTGTTTTGTGGGTGACAGGAGGATGAAGAAATAAATAGAATAAAATATTCCTTCTCTTTTCATCTCTTGGGCCACCACAATAGTTTTGCTAATTTTTCAGAAGCCTTTCTGAGATTAATCATTAAAAAATACGCAAATTTCCCTTCTTAATATTACCAAAATAGTAGCTTTTTAATTTGGGGTTTACATCTTTTGACATTTTCATATATTGGCAATGAAATGTGGGATATGATTAGGTTAAAAATTTGTGTTTCAAGGAACAGAGAAAAATTCATCCTCCCTCACCTTGAAAAACAAATGAAATCCAGATATTTTGCCTCTCTTCTCCTGCAGAGTTATAGAAAGTGCAAGACAAGATCACATTCTGTTAGCATAGCCTGCAGAGGGAAAATAATTTTATATTTGGGCTGAAATATCCACAGGCAGGAAGTTTACCTAATGACTTGAGATCCTGACTGGAGTGACTTCCCTCTGGCTCTCTAGGTACAAGTTTTATACATTTTTTTAAGGCCAAAAAAAAAAAAATTCTTGGAAAGGGGATAGGACAAGTGCATGTTTTTGGTGGGTTTTAATGCCATCAGCTCCAACTTGAGCCATGCAGTTCATGTAGCTTGGCCAGAGGGACCTGTGGGGGAGTTTGTTTAGGAATTCCTGTCTGGAGTGAGAATTTGTCAGGGCTGAGCATTTCCAGGGGCTCCTCCAGGGCTCTGGCACAGCAACCCAGACATGCTAATGATTGTTGGGATCCTGTTGGTTTTGTGTGAGGTCTGGTTTATCCTTTGAGCCTGGTGCTGCCCCCAGAGCCGGGAGCAAAGGGAGAGTGACCTTATTGTGAGCTGTGGCTCTGGCTGAGCCTTCCCACGTTTCTGCAGGATGTCTTTTGGAGCAAAAGGCATCCTCTGGAAGGTCTGCTGTGCTCGAGGGGGAAGAGAGAATGAGAGGGAGAGAAAGAGAGAGAGAGAGAAAGAAAGAGAGAAAGAGAGAAGGAAGGAAGGAAGGAANAAAGAAAGAAAGAAAGAAAGAAAGAAAGAAAGAAAGAAAGAAAGAAAGAAAGAAAAAGAAAGAAAATAGAGTCCAATCTCAGAGCAGAGTACAAGGATTTGCCAATCTATTGCTTGCTGGGGAAGTCACTCTGGGACAAATATCTGCATTTTTTCTGCAGTGATTTAATGGATGACTCCTTTCACACTCTGCTCCATCAGGAATAAACCCTTGGAGCAGACACCCCCCACATCTGCCCACTGCAGGAGGCACACCAGGAGTTAGGCAGATCTTTATGTTATTTGTGTGGACATTGGGTGCTCAAACCAAGTAAGGAGATGTTTTTTGGCAAATAAACTTCCAAGTTCAGCACAACTGTGAGGTCAGAGAGAAATCATAGAACCATAGAATGGCTTGGGTGGGAAGGGACCTTAAAGATCATCCAGTTCCAGCCCCCTGCCCTGGGCAGGGACATCTTGCACTAGAGCTAGAAACTCGTAGGGTATTTGGTTTAAATCCCTTTTCCTGCCTTGTTTGAAGTGAAACTGGGTAAGGCAGATAAGGATGGTGTTTGGGAAAATGTCTTGGAGAAACTGAAGTGGATAATGTCAGGTGAAAACAGAAAAAAAGAAGAAAAAGAGAAAAGAGGAAAGGGGAATGAAAAAAGGAAAGGAAAGAGGAAAGGAAAGGAAAGGAAAGGAAAGGAAAGGAAAGGAAAGGAAAGGAAAGGAAAGGAAAGGAAAGGAAAGGAAAGGAAAGGAAAGGAAAGGAAAGGAAAGGAAAGGAAAGGAAAGGAAAGGAAAGGAAAGGAANAGAAAAGAAAAGAAAGGAAAGGAAAGGAAAGGAAAGGAAAGGAAAGGAAAGGAAAGGAAAGGAAAGGAAAGGAAAGGAAAGGAAAGGAGGATTTTTATGCAATATTGACTGGTTGTTACTAATGGCACAGCTTTTTGTCATATAACATGTGAATTAACAGATTTACTCTAGAAAATAATTGTGATCAGCCATGGGTCCACAACATCTTGAATAACAAAGCTGAAGGTCAAGTGTTCAACAAGCAGATGTGTTTTATTTTGAAATAATTGAAACCTCGAGGGGACTACCAGGATATTTTATATTGCTGTCTGCTTATATTCTTTGTTCATAAAACACAGATGCAATTTGTACATGGAAACTTTCCCTGCTGGCATCCTGTGATCTTCATGCATTCAGTCTTGCAGAATAATGAACAAGTGATGTCATGCTTCTTTCCTAGATTGCAGTGTCAAAAAATGGGAATTTTCTTTCCAGATTAAAGATAATGAATGGGGAAAAAAAAGAAAAAATAAAACAACTTACTTCCCCAGTGTACATCCTTAGGGATTACACTAGCTGAGGGGGAATTTTCAACTTCCTTTTGAAGTTTTTTGGTTTTTTTTTAGTATCGATGCAGTAAATAATTGCAGAAGGTTCAAACTGCACACTTGAATCCCTGCTCTTTGCAGCAGTAAACAGTTCCATGAAGTTTGAGTGGTTTTGAGGTTTGAGTGCCATGAGTGCTCTGCCACTTGGTCCCATAGCAACAATGATGCTATGAAAGGTGCAGACAAAGCAAACTTGTTACAACATTCAACAGTGTTTTGTTTCAGCTGTATTTCTCCTTTCCTTTAAGCTGCAGGAAATGTTAACCCTGTGTGCCAAAGTCTTGTCTAACACCCTTTTGGAGGGTGTTGTAAATTATAATATACCCCCTTTTGGGCAAAAAATGGAAAAATCTGTTGCCTTGAGAGGAGGTGATTATGGCTGGAGTCCAGTCTTGCTTCTTGGAGGCAAAACCTGGGGAGAAATACAAACACAGCAGCAGGAGATGGAGCAGCAGCTTTTGTTTCTGGTGCTGAATCCCAGGAGGTGCAAACTGAAAAATCCTGGTTGTGGCCAAAAATAGAATGTAGCTGATCTGATGAGCTTGTACCAGCCTTGAGTCAAAATTCTCCTCCTAGATGTGTTTCTGAGCATGGCTTTGTGCAGGACCTCGGGGTTCCGGAGGAAGTTGATGGAGAGGACTGACAAAAAGGTGTAAAAGAAGAGGGGTGGCACAAGTTGCTGTTTGATCCACACAAACAGTGCTGCCTGTGGGATGGGGGGAGGTAAATTGGTGTCACTTTTTCAGTCATTTGTCCCTGGTGGAAAGAAGGGGATGAGAGCAGAACGAGAGCCTTGCACTGCAGTTGTAGGCACAGGTGCAGATTCCACACCTCAAATTCTGGGTTTTTTTCTGAGCCCTTCACAACAAGAAGGACACTTAGGGGCTGGGATGTGTCCAGGGAGGAGCAGTGGAGCTGGGTAAGGCTCTGGAGCAGCTGAGGGAGCTGGAGGGGGGCTCAGCCTGGAGAAAAGGAGGCTCAGGGCAGACCTTGTCTCTCCACAACCCCCTGACAGGAGGTTGTGAACAGGTGAGGGATCTCTTCTCCCAAATAGCAAGCCATAGGATAAGGGGAAACAGCCTCAAGTAGTGCCAGGAGGGGGTTTTGATTGGATATTAGGAAAAACTGTGATTTATCAGGAATGGGAACAGGCTGCCCAGGGAAGTGGCTGAGTCCCCATCCCATGTAGGGATGTAAAGGACACACAGATGTGGCACTTGGGAACATGGCTTAGGGGTGGGCTTGGCAGTGCTGGGTTAAGAGCTGGAACTGATTATTGAAGGGATCTTTTCCAAGTAGAATTCTGTGATTCTGCAGCCCTGACAATGCAAAGCCCTCTGCAGCAGGAGAGGCTGGGGTTGTACTGCAGAGAGCAGAGCTGACTGGGGCAGAGCAGGGCTTTGGGCCCTGTTAGAGTGATTTGGATGGGCTCCCAAGAACTGAAAGTTTTGTGAAATCACCACTTTGGGAGCTTCCTGTTCAATGCAGGATTGCAGAGATTTTTCCACATGCTGCTCTCTGTGCCCTTTTTTTTTTCTTTTTTTTTTCCTTTCAGTGAATTACCCTGTAGCAAAGCCTCGTGCCTGAAATTTTTGGCTGTGTTCATGGAGCTGCACACAACTGCAGTTGTGTTATTGTACAGCCAGGTTAGAGATAAAATCATCTCAGCTGTTTCAGCTGGTGCTGATGGATCCTTTCTCTAGGTAGACCACTGAGCCTCCTGAGGTAGCAGATTGCAAATGGGATTTAATATGGGTTGGTATTAACTGCTGAGATGTTTGAGATGGTGGGCAAGACAGCTGAGTTATTTGCCAAAAAGCAGGTGACAGCAGCAAGTTGATGGAGATTTAGATTATAACATTGATAAAGCTCCTCAGTCTCTCCTGCTTGATTTGCCTGTGGAGTAAGAAGGAAAATCCAGCTATGTCACATTGTCTGGAGAGCAGAAATGAAAGCAAGTGAGATTATTGAATTGCTGAGCATGGAAAATTCCCCCAAGCCTTGCAGAATAATGTATTTTAGTGATGCTGTACAGTTTATAAAGGTCAGTTTGCACTTCAATTACAAATCCAGGTTTAAAGGTTCTAAAGGACACAAGAAAAATAGTGATTTATTTCTTTTTTTTTTCGTTTGTAATTACCTCTTGGAATGCTGGTAATATTTCAGACTCATTTGTAAAAAGATTTCACAGTACTATAGCAACAGGCATTTTAAAAGCCTCAGTAGAAAGGCTGAAAATTTAGGTCCTAGTTTTATTTCTTCATTTTACAGATGGAAAAAGAAGCCTTGTGAATTCTTGAGGTTCTACACTGAATGAATCACAAAGTTGGGGAGCAGTCTATTATGAAAGGTTCAAAGTCAGATACCAAACCAAGTTAAAATAAAAAGAAGCCATGATACTTTTTAAATTTTTTTTTAAATTCTTTCTTCTTACCAGCATTCTGGTTGTTAATCATCTTTATTGAATATGATTTCCCACAGATCTGGGAGTGCAGACTCTTTGCATCCTGGTTAATTCTAGAGTTGACTGAGCTGACAAGAGAAAAGGTTTCCTGCAATGAGCAAATGACAAGGGAAAAAAAAAAAAAAAAAAAAAAAAAAAAAAAAAAAAAAAAAAAAAAAAAAAAAAAAGTAATAACCTTTTTTCCTGCATAGAAATGCTCAGAATAGGGTAAGAAATTTTAGTTTTAGGTAGGTGAGGAAATACACTTTACCCAGGCACTCCCTTCCCGGGGATGGCAGCAGACCCATGGCTCTATGTGAATCTGCTTTTCTTGGCTGTGCCTGAGTGACCACACTGCTAACAAGCCATAAAAAGGGACAGCAGGGTCACAGGGTAAAGGTTGCTGCATTACAGGGTCAGAACATGCTAATTACAGCCCTGAAAAGTGAATTTGAGTGGATCTGTGTAAATTACTGCATTCTCAGGCTGGGAGAGGGAGATTTTTTTCCTCTGGCAGCAGCTGAGGAAAGCTGCCTCCCTTGACACGTGTGCTGCAGCCTTTTTTATGTGTTTCTTCGTTCCACCAATTATGCCTGTGAGATGGACAATTAAAAAAGCATCTGTTTTTACAGCAGAGCATGGCTGCCTCTGGCATTTTATGTGCCATAGTGGGTCTGTACCTGGGGGAGGAAGATGAGGGATGGAAAACGTGGTCATAAGGAAATAAAAAAGAAAAAGAGGTCTTTGAAAGTGCTCTTCTCAAAGCTGGTGGCTGGGTGTGCACCCCCTGAGCTGCCTGGCTGGTTTTAACACAGCAAAGTTCTGGACAAAGGGGTGGACAGCAGGGCTGGTGGGAAGCTGGTCCCTGTGGTTTGGGGCTGATGTTTTTGGGATATGAGGTTGGTTTTTGGGCAGCAGACCAGGCAGGTGTCACCCAACACAGTTCCTGTAACAGGCACACAGCCTGAGGAGGGAAAGGATCCTTTCAGCCCTGGAGAAGCAAGGGATGGATTGATGCTTTAGATAGAGGTGGTGCAATTCAGGGTGATTGCTTTTCCCTGTCCTGCCTTGTAGGAAATTCCACATGGCTCATTGCTGTGGAAGGAATGAGAGGCTAAAATGTACAGGACAATATTTGCTGAGTATTTTCATGTGTCCAAAACCTTTGGGCTGGGGGGCTGGAACATGAGACACCCTAATTCCAGGAGCTGATCTCAGCTTTAGCTGACTCCCCACAAAATTCATTCCCAAACCCACCCACTTCCAGTAGTGCATCACTTCCCACCATGATTTCTTCTCTATAGGCAGGTGTGGGCTTTTGGATCTCAGCTCTTCCCAAATTGAGCTCACTTTGCATGCTGAGCCAGGAGAATTTGGGAGATGGGCTGGGATGCTGGCACCCAGTAATCCCAGTCACACTCAGAGCCTTGGCCACTGCCTGGGGGAGAAGAGCTCCAGTACACGTCACTTCTGCTGTTCAGGGCTTATTAGTCACAGCCAAGGAAATGTCAGCTATGTTTCATCCTCATTTTTATGGAGCCACTGGGGCTCATTTTCTTTCTGCTCAAGCAGTGCAACCAACAAGAATTATTTTAGCA
>VZRH01003762.1:149071-180754 GCA_013397555.1 Urocynchramus pylzowi | reverse complement strand
AAAAAACAAACAAAAAAAAAAACACCCAACAAGCTGTGAGAATAAAGCTGCAGTGCAAAGAGCTGCTCCTTTGTTGTATAATGCAGGATTCTCTGAATAGTTCACCAGGAGCCCTCCTGGCTGGATCATGGCCAAATCTGCTGCTTTTGCATGTTGATTAACACCTGGACAGGAGAATTTATGGAGGGGGATTGGAACTAGATGATCTTCCAACCCAAGCCATTCTGTGAGAGGCTCCAGAGCTGCTGGTGTGACATCCCTCTGTGAGCTTTCTCTGTACAGAGTCTTATTAACATCAGCAGGAGCTGTTGGACCTATGGAGAAAATGTGGTTGCTTAACAAATGATGATCCAGGCAGCCTTTTATTCGTAAATGATGGTGCAGATGAGGGCACAAAGAGGGGAGTGGGAGCTGAAGGAGGCATTAAATCTGGCATTTGTGGAGTGGGAAAATCATCAGCATGAGGGGGAGCTGGAACATGATGGACTGTTTATTGTGAGAGAGGAGAGATTTATGACGAGCGTGTGAACGGCTCACTGTTTTCCCCATTGCCTTCTGTTTTCGTGGAGGGATAGAGTTGCTAGCTGAAATCAAAGTTTGCCTAAGCAGGAACAAAACAGGGTTCAGAGAAACCAGGAAAAAAAAAATAAATAAATAACGTGAGTAAAGAACCTCATATGACATTTTAAACTACCCTTGGCACAGTGTAGGATGATTGTAAAATTGCAAAGATGCCTGGAAAACACAAACTCGGAATAATTCCTGGGTGAAACAAGAAGAGGATTGGCTTCAAAAGAATGCTGTACATAATGAAGTCAGATAAAACACGGAAAGCTGACACCATCCTTTTGTTTGTACCCATAAGCATCATATTTGCTCTTTTCAGGCCCTTCCCTCTCTCATCAATGGACTTAATAAAAATCACTCCCTCCTTTCATGACCTTTCCTATGGCTTTTATAGCTCAATTCCTTCCACAGTGGTGGATGCAGCAGCAGATTTACACTCTGGCCTACCTGCCTTGTGTCCTGTGCATCCTTATTTATTATGCCTTTTGAATTTGCTGTGTTTTCTGGGGCACTTTTCTTAATATTTTGCTGGCTCAAAGATTTGGTCTCATGAGAAGGAGCTGAGGGAGCTGGGGGTGTTTAGCCTGGAGGAAATGAGGTTCAGGGGAGACCTTGCTGCTCCCTACAATTAACTGAAAGGAGGTTGTGGTGAGCTGGGTGCCAACCTCTTGTCCCAGGTGACAAGTGTCAGGATGAGAGGAAATGGCCTCAAGTTGCACCAGGGGAGGTTTTGGTTGGGTATTAGGAAAAAAATTCATCATGTGAGGGGTTGTCAAGCATTGGAAAAGGCTTCCCAGGGAACTGATGGAGTCTCCATCCTCTGAAGTGTTCTAAAAACAGGGGATGTGGCACTTGGGGACGTGGTTTAACAGTGAACATGGTGGTGGTGCTGGTTAATTAATGACCTTAAAGGGCCTTTCCAACATTAAAAATTCACTAGTTCTGTGATCTAATATAACCACATATTATGACTTTCTTAATTAAATGCTGATTTCATGGGTCCTTCTGTTCTTTGTTATAACAGATGACTGGTTTTATAAATTGTACCATGACTGGAGCTGTAAGATCTTAGCACACACCTATAGGCAGGTGTCTGCTCACCTGGGGATTGTCTGATGTTTATATGCAACCATTTGTATTTTCTTTTCAGCATTTAAAGAGGTGCTGCTTGATACATAAATGTCTGAGGGCTTGGGGAAGATGCACACTATTTGTGATTATTAGTATTTTCCTTCAGTAGCGGGTTCAGGCTCTTCTGTGGGTTTGTTTGCAGGGGTTTTTTAGGGACTGGAGTGATTTTTAATTCAATTTATTTGTCACAGCTGTGATTAATCAATATGCAAAATAACAATAAACAGATTATTTTTAATCCTTTTTTAATAATTTTGCCCTCTTTAGTTTTTTTGCTGTTAACATGTGGCTGTGCAGTCTGAGCTGTGTGTATGGTGGAACATTAAACTCTGGCTTTTGAAGTCCAGATTGGTGAGAGTAAGGACAAACAAGAAGGGAAAAAAAACCAAAACAACAAAACAACTCTTTATTTCCTATAAAGCCTTTAGACTGGCTCTACAGCCTTCCCAATCCCACTTTTATTCAGAGGAGAGGTTTTAAGAAAAAAATGTTCTGTACATCCATGGTACTGGAATGTGGTGAAACAATTCCTCTGAAATTTCTTCACCTCATGCTTTGCACATAACACAAAGTTATTTTTTTATTAAACAATTTGTTGTAATCTCTTTAAAGTGCAGTAATGCAGAATGACTAATTTGGTTTTCAAGGGGGGAAACAGAGGAGCCCTGAGCACTCCCAGGCCCTAACAAATTATGTGACATGGGCAATATTTGAGGCTTTAAGCTTTTAGATGATGTTGGCACCTCCCTTTTTAAAGATCTAGGAACAATGCCCAAGTTATTTTAGCCATCCAGTCTCCAAGAACCTGTGTAAGAGGAAAACAGGAATGCTTGGATAAAAAAGATATGTCAAGCCTGTTGTCCACCCCTCTGCTCATTCCCAGATTCCAGGTTTGTCCTCTGACAGAAATATTACTGCACTTCCTGGGTATAGAGCACTCCTTAATGGGATAATTAGGGGATGCCTGATTTAAACACACTAAAAAAGGCCTGCTGACATTTATTTACTTATTTACTTGGGTGCTTTATTCATTTCTTTGCTTTGATAAATAACCTGACTTGTTTGAAAATGTGTAAACTTAAAGCTTGTATTTCTGCAGCCTTCCTGGGGTGTCCCTGCCCCATTACAGTTCTTACTGGTTTTATTCCTCAGATGAAAACCTCTGTTATTGCCATATAGTTTGCTCTGTAAATCTGCATTTCTACAAGAAACAAACAAAATAAATTATATTATAACGTGACAACAAATGTTCTATAAAATTAATTTGGTTTGCCCTTCACCCTGGGGAAGTAGCCAGGCTTAAATTTGCTGTCTGACTCGAGTTCTTCACTAAAGCCAATGTTTCTGGGTAAAATATTGCAAGTGAAATTCCAGCTTAAAATAATTCATCACAGCCTGAGTATTTGGTTTGGCACATACCTAAATTTATCTGCACCCTGCCTCCATTGCAGGGATGTCCGAGCTGGTGGTATTTATTATGGTTTTAGTCAGCAGTCCTTTGAACAGCAAAACAAGGTGTGCAAAACTCCCACAGTGTTTGCTTCACTGGGGCAGCAGCTGTGCCAGAAGCAGCTGTAACAGTGGTAAGGATGAGAGAGATTTCTGGGAGGTGTTTTGGTCACTGTCAGGAGCAGTATTTCACTTCCAAAGCAGGGCTGTGTCTCTCAGGCCAGGTCAGTAGCAGCTGTCTGGGGACTGCAGTATCCAGCAGATCAATCCCATCAATTTTCCTGGCAGTGGGTCCCTGGCATCTTCCAGTCATCCCAACCTTGCAGCACCACAGGGCTGTGCATTTTGTTGTTCCCCAAAACTTGTTGGGGTCAAAAGGGAGCACAGTGGTTTTATTCTTAGTCCAGTTTTATTGTTTTATTGTTAATCTGGGGAATTTTTTCATACTCTTATTGTCCAAGTTATCTAATTTCTACAGCTGATTAATTAACAATAGAGTTAAAATTGTTATTGCTGGTATTTTTGTTTTGTTGGTTCCCAGTTTTTCAGGTTTTCTGTCCTTTTTTGTCTATAAAAAGTCATTACCTTCCCCAAAGTTCTTACCTGGTACTCAGAGCCATGAGCACTGATGAAACACAGTTACAGACTGGGATTGCTGCTATTCTCCTGTGCTTGCACTCAGCCACACCTCACTTTAATCCAGGCTTTACACAGAGCAGTCACCTCTTATTTCTGTGAGCTGATGCAAAACCAGAACAAATTTGGTCAGTGGCAATCATCCAGACCATTGTCATTGCAGCTGGAATAAGCTCAGATGAGCTCAGGTCAAGACAAGTTCAGTCCTTGGGACCCTGCACTGTCAGGTCAGGCCAAAAACTGTGGCTTTTTGCTAAAAGATGGCAAAATCATATTTTCTGACTACTTTTCTGACCACACCAGCAAGCAGGAACAACAAATTTTGGTGTGACTAATAAAAAAAAAAAAAAAAAAAAAAAAAAAAAAAAAAAAGTGACAACTCAGGTTGTCCCAGAAAACAGGATTGAGGCTCATTTTGAGACTGTGTTAAGAGCTAAGGTCAGTGTGAGAAATGACCTTGTGTTATGCCCAGTCCTTCCAGATTTGGGAAATTATTTTTGAATAGGGAATGAATGATGCTGAGTGACCAATGTGTCCCTAATTAGAAAGTACTTTTGAGAATGAAGCATTACAGTTCTAAAAAGGTGCAATATATCTAAAAATCCTGGTCTTTGGAGTGCAGCCCCTCTTTGTCAGGGTTGTTCACTTAATCTGAGGGCAAGCAACAAATGGTTCTTACTATTCAATGTGGAGCACAAGCTGCCCAAAGGTCTTCTATAGGTTTTCATATGAGCAAAACTCCTCCTCCTCTTCAAGTGAGCATAAAGAATATTGAATATTTGCACAGGTGTGTGTCCCTGAACAAAAAGAAGGATGTGCTCTAGAGAAAGAGTGTTGAGGACTTGCATAGTTTAATTAAAGCTGGATTTATTTTTATTTTTTAATTTGTGGTGCAGGCAATGGCCACTATTTTTTCATGCCCTCTAAATTTGAAATTACTCCCATTAAAGGGAAATATCAAACAGAAAACATCAGCTCTGTCATTTTTCCATGCAAAGATTCTCTTCATCCTGCCTGTTCTCCTCTTAATGAAAGATTTTCCTGCCCAAAAGATTATGCTGCTCATGTGCAGCTTTCAGTAAGACAGATTTAACTTGGTTTATCCCCACCCTGTTGTTGTGGATTCAGTTTTGTGCTTTTCTGTGTTTTGTCCCATCTTCCCAGCCTGGGTTTTGCCTTTGCTTTTGTAAGTGGCAAATCAACTTAAGGTGATGGATATGATTGATGGGGGTGTCAGGGTTTTGGGAAGGATAATGCTCCTCTCCCTTTCACAGCTTTTTTTTTTGGGTGGTGGTGGGGGGGTGTTGTGTTGGGTTTTTTGGTTTTGTGTGTTTCTTTGTTTGTTTGGGGTGTTTTTTGGGGGGTTTTTCATTAGTTTGGTTAGGCTGGTTTGGGTTTTTGTTTGTTTGTTTGTTTCATTTTTGTTGTTTTGTTTTGGTTGGTTGGTTGGTTTTCTGTTTGGTTTGTTTTTTTTACCTTTTGGGAGTCTCCTGGAAATTCCTTCATTTTTTTGGTGCTTCTTCCAATTCCTGCTGCATTTCTTGATTTACCTCAAAAGATCTTCCACTGTTCTGTCCTAAGTCTTTTGCTTGTCCTGGCACTGAACTAAACTATTGGGCAATGATTAAACTAATGAGAATGAAAACATTTTGTCTTTCTCTGCCTGGCAGGGTGGTATTCAAACTCCCTATTCTCATCTGCACACAGTGAATCTTAAATTTCATATAAAAACCACGATTTGCTAATTAAACTTTCTCCATCACGAACATTGGATTAGTGCTGGTGGCTCATTACTTGTCTGAGGACAGCCTGGGTGGTGATCAGTCACTTTGGGATGTGCAGATGGGCTTGTTGGGACTGACCTCCACAGTCCAGTCTTTGAGGGAGATGGGAGGAAAAGGCTTTTTTTTTCCCCAGAGGCTACTTCAAAGCCAAGTGGTGTGGCTTTTTTGTGGTGTGGAAATGGGAGCTCTGGTGTGTTCACAGGAGACAAAGAGCATGGGGCTGATCTCTGAGGAGGAGGGAAGAGGGACACTCCTGCAGCCCAGTGAGTCACTGTTTTCATCCCATGAAAAATGTTTCCTAGGAAACCACGGATTGAAAACAGCCAGCTCCAGCCATGGGAATGCTGGTTTTGTTTTTTTTTTTACCTAAACAAGCCCTGGGGGCTGAATGCAGCTCTTGGTTGAGCAAGGCTTTGATTTGAGGATGGTGCTGAGGATTCAAAGTGTTCAGAGTGGTGAATACAGCAAAGAAAAATCAGCAGGGCTCAAGCAACCAACCATTCCCTCCACACATTCCCAGGCTGCCTCAAAACATCTCTCACCATCTCCCACTTCCTCCAAGGTTCTGACACACAAATTTCATGGCTCACCCAGAATGCTGAGGTTTTGTGACCTTTCCTTGTGGCTCTGCCTTTCAGGGACCAAACTGGAGGTGCCCAGCACTCTGTGCCCCTTCCTCCCCTCCATGCACAGCTGGGCTGTGGTGACATCCCTGTGGCCACCTCCCACACAGGGGACAAGGCTGAGAGGGGGGCCTGCCAGTTTTGCAGATGGGTTTCCTCTGATGAGCCTCAAATCAGAGGTAGCTTTTCTTTTTCCCTTCATTTTCTAATGGAAAGGAAAAGAAGAGTTGTGATGGCTGTGTGTGACAGCAGCTTTAATGCTGGGTTTGCAAAGCAAGTCAGAAGAGCAGCACTTTTTGTCTGGGGGTATAAAATGAGGAGGAGGAGGGTTGTGTGAGCAGACCAAGCTTAGGCTTTGCCTTGTAAAAACAGGTATTTCAGCACTGTGCTGTTCAGAGAGACCTGGCCTAGCTCAGTCTGGGTGTTAAAAGAGTTGGCATCTTTTATTAGACCAAGTGTTAGAGTTGTAAAAATAAATAAGTTTCCTTCAGCTCTACAGGAACTCACTTGTAGGCCTAAAGCTTCTTCCAGCTCTACCACTTGTTTTGATGAAGAAAGGTTACCTCTGCCTAAAAATGTCCTACATTTGTTCTCAGACCAGAACAACTACAGCAATTTACTCTCTGTTACCTGGGGAAAGGAGGAAGATTGTCCAGAGTATTCTGGAAGAAAAAACTCCTTTTTCTGCAGGTGGTTGGGGCTGCTGGTTCCTGAGTGGGACTGGATTGCAGTGCAGAAACTTGCAAGCTGCCCTGCAGAGACGTCCCTTCACTTGAAAATGTAACTTAAAGGGTGGAAAATCTAAGCAAATTTTAGATTTTAAGGCTGTCAGCTGAAGCACTGCCTGCCTCTCTCCTCTGGCACTGGGTGGTTGAAACCAAGAGGAGTAGGACAATAAATTATTGGGGAGCAGAGGTTACTAGAGGGAGGAAAGGAGACTGTCTCATGTTAAATGACAGAGGGAAAAAAAATAGCAGCTGATCCTTGCTCTCTTGAGCAGAGACAGTTGAGGTGTGTTTACAGGGAGTGGTGACAATTGTTAACAAGCAACAAGTTACAGGTATGGGTCCTTCAGTCCAGCATCCCCAGGCTATTGAATGGTAAAAGAAATAATAATAACCATAGAATGTCATCAGGTACATCTCATGCAGCCCTTCCCTTCCCTTCCCTTCCCTTCCCTTCCCTTCCCTTCCCTNCCCTTCCCTTTTCCCTCTCCACAAAAATGTGGAACTGAAAACCAAAACCCAAAACCTCTGGTATTGGTTTAAGACCAAATACTAAAACCAAAACCAAACCAAACCCACTACATCTGTTATTGCACCTTCCCTGATGCCTCCCACCCCATTTCCATGCAAAAGCTCCCAGGAATGTCTAGAAGCCATCCTAGCTCTCCTTGGGCACTAGCTGATGGGAGGAGCACTTTGCCATGGTCCTGGAATTGAGCAGGAAATCTCTGGCTAAAGGCTCTCTGTGGGTTGGTGTTGGAATTTCAAGCTCTTTCTTGGTCCAAGGTCAGGGAGAATAAAACTCAGGTGTTTTTGAAGTCTCACTCTGAAGTTTATTATCCTTATCTGTTACAAACTCACGAGATGTGAGGTCTCTCTAAGAAGCCAACAAAGTGAGCTAAAGTGGTGTCTGTTCAAGGCTATTTAAATACCAATTATCCAATAAACAGCTGACATCTATATTATTTATGCTTCTAACCCAATTATGATCACCCAAAACCTGCAATGTGGACATCTTTCACCCAGTTAGAGAAAACTACCCAGATTCATCAAGAAGAATGAAGAAGAAGGTGCAAAAAAAAAAAAAACATCTAATCCACACCAAAATTCTCCATCTTGGCTCCCATATATCACCATATACTAAAATCCCAAGTCTAAGTTTTTCACCCTGTAAGATCACGCAATAGTATCCAAACTACACACTGTTTCTGTGCTATCACTCAATTTCTGAAGCCTTTTCAAGGTCTCAGGTCAAATGAGGTGTTGGCACCCTTGAGGCTTGGCACCCTTAAATTCAGAAAGCTCAAACTTTTCAGCCATCAGAGTTCCAACAGTTTGGCAGGTCAGGAATGTGAGCACTTGGCAGTGAGCAGAGGTGGCTCTTCTGTGGGCAGCCATTTACAGCATAAAAGGAAGACTGGATGACACAAAATTTTGTTTTTCAGCTGGCAAAATATGGAGGTTTAGAGAAACAGTAAAAGAATTAAACCAGAATTGGAGTTGTGCTTGGAAATGTGGAAAAACTTGAAGTGTTTGTGTTTGGTAGCTTGTATTTCCTTGAGTTCTCCAAAGGATTTCTTCAAACAAAGGATTTGGTTTTTTGGGCCCCCAGGACAAGAAGGATGTGGAACTGTTGGAGCAAGTTCAGAGGAGACCACAAAGATGCTCCAAGGGCTGGAAAACCTCTGCTTTTAGACTACCTGGGAGAGCTGGGGGTGTTCACAATTATTTTAATTATCTCTTTTAAATGAATCCTAGAAATATTTTTCTCTCTCCCACCCCTCACAACCTTCCACAGGAGAGTGCAGGGGACAGGCAGAGCCATGAACAAGAGGAACTCATGGAGCTGATCAGTTTGGTTTGTTCCTCACACTCTGTCTGTTTACTTCCATTATCCTATACCACATTTTATGTACCTGTTGCTAATTTTAACTTATTTTTTTGGGGGGGAAATTCCATGGGTAGTATTTGCCTGGTTTGTGTAAGAACGTCAAAACATGAAGACTCTCTTAAAATACTGTATTTGCTTAAAATAAGCAACCTAAAAAAAAAAAAAATTAAAAAAATTCAACAGAGAAGTTCTTTATCTGCATTGTGTGGGGGATTGAGAAGCCCTACTGATGTTGCCAAAGCTATTTTAAGCCATGAGAACACAATACATTTGAAAGTTTAATTGCTTGCTGAATAATGTAAACTGTCAAAATAAATACTCAAGGTCTTGCATAAAGGAGAACATTAGGGAAAAAAAAAAATTTAAAAAAAGACAAAGCAGAAATGTGAAGTCAGTCAGAAGTGGAATCACACTTCACCCCAGCGTTAGCAGCACCTTTATTTCAGCACTCAGCAGCTGCAGCAACAAGAAGCCAGCAAAGGTTCCAGGGGTAACACTCTATTTTCTAGAGTATTTAGAAATACGTGGCTGGGTCCCACAGGTACAGCTGCTCAGCAATAATCTCTCTCTCCCAAAGCTGATGGGATTCTCTCTCCCAAGGCTGCTTTTTCCTCTGACAAACCAGAAGGAACAGTTAAGCTCCATTATGCAGCTGATAAAAGCTCTCAGCCTGCAGAATGCAGAGGAACTGGACTGGAGGCGTGGATGTGGGAGCACTGGGATGGACAGGGGGCTTTAGAATCACAGAGCTTCCCAGAGAGGCAACTTGAAAAAAAAAAAAAAAATGGTGCTTGATTTAGTGTTAATTGTTGGTGCATTCTTTCTTCATTTTACTGAACTTGAGGATCAGGTCTTTGTGCATGTTTTTTCTAAATCAACAGGATTACATCAGCAGCACGTGAGTTCTTCAAACCATCCCTTTTCAGAAAGAAGAATAAGGAAACACTTTCCCCATCCCTGTAAAATCCAGGGAAACACAGACATCAAGGGGGGTTTTGTGGGTTTTTTTGACAGATCACTCCAATTTTGGCTGAGGTTGGTGAAGAAGCATAGCAAAGTTGGCAAGGATTGATACTCCCAGCTAATGGGAAGTTGAGCTCAGAAACATTTAGCATAAAAAAACCTCAGAATAAATGAAGCATTTTCACCCTTGTTCTGCAGGTGGATTTTAATGCCTAAGGTTTTGAGTGACATTAATTAAGGTTCTTAAATTTCTTTAATTGGGTTGGTGGCTCATAGTAGCAGTTTTTTAACAGTGAGCTGTGCACTATGAGATGTGTTGTGTGTTCTCATGTCCTGGTGCTGCCTGTAGCACACACTTCCCCTTTCTTCATTAGTCCCAGGAATGATAATTTGTCTGTGGAGGGGACAAAGAGCCAATGTTCCTCACTGCCTGCTGCAGGTGAAGATGCACTGTCAAGGTGTTAATCCCTGGCTCCTGTGGAGGCAGAAGATGATTTCTTTTCTGTGAAACTAAGCCCTCCTGAAGGATCTTCAGCAACCACATGCCTGGGCAGAGTAATTTTTGGGCTGTGAGGGTATTTGAGCCTCAGGGTGAGATGTGTCAGGAGTCTGGCATGGATTGTACTGGCGTGGTGTTACAGAGTCAGAGAATCACACAACAGTTCAGATGGGAAAAGAGATTTTAGGTTATGGAGTCCAGCTGCCAACCCAACATCACCACTAAACCGTGCCCTCAAGTGCCACATCCACCTCCAGGGTGGTCACTCCACCATTGTTTAACAATGACAACCCTTCTGGTTAAGAAATTGTTCCTGATACCCAATCTAAACCTTCACTGAAACAATTTCAGGCTGTTTCCTCTCATCCTGTCACTTGTTACCTGGGAACAGAGCCTGACTCCCACCTGGCTGCATCCTCTTGTCAGGGGCTTGTAGAGAGGGATAAGGTCCCCCCTGAGCCTCCTCTTCTCCAGGCTGAGCCCCTTTCCCAGCTCCCTCAGGTACTCCTGGTGTCCAGACCCTTCTCCATCTCCTTTGCCCTTCTCTGGGCACATTCCAGCCCCTCAAAGTCCTTCTTGTCTTGAGGGGCCCAGAACTGCACACAGCACTCGAGGTGTGGGCACACCAGTGCCCAGCCCAGAGGGACAATCCCTGCCCTGGTCCTGTGGCCACACATTGGTGACACAGAATTCCAGGCTGCCACTGGGATATCCTGTGTCTCCTCTGGCCTATACAACCTGCTTCACTTTTCAAGGAAGAGGGTATTTGAGGGAGAGGGATAAATGCCCAGGTCTCACTCTGGTGAAGAACTAAGCACTCCCTTGTCACCTAAAAACATCATTCTTATTGCCCAAATCTCTCTGCTCTTCTCCCAACACAGGCACACCTAAGAGGAGTTCTCCTCCACGGTTTTCTGAGTCTGAAAGGCAGGATAAGGAGTGTGACAGCTCTCTGCAAAGTTAACTGGAATCAAAACTGAGCATTTCTAATGGGTTTTCTCTGTGCTTGCTATCAGGCCTGATCCTCATAAGTGATTTCTCTTGTCAGCACTAAGTGGCTGTGAAAATATTTGTGTTGGAATTCAGGGAAGTCTGGAGGAGCTGTGTTAGGCTGAGTCCTGCCCAGCAGCACATTCCTGTAGAGCCAGGCATAAAGTTATTCCAAAAAGGAAATGATCTGAGTCATTTTTAAAACAGAGATGCCCGTTGCAAAGTGATGTGGGTCAAGAAACTCAGCAGGAATTCCCAGGAATGGCATTCCCAGGTTTAACCATTTAACAAGTGAGTTTGGGGAAGGAAAAGGAATTTTTTGTCTCTCTGTATAACTCAGGAATTATGCAGCAGGACAGAGTGGAATATTTTCAGTGTTCACAATTTGTGGTTAAAGTATAAAAATAAAAAAGATCCTGAGAAAGCACAAGCCATAATCAAGATCTATTAAAACAAACAAACAAAAAAGGTATTTCTCAGTGAGCCATGTAACACAGTCTAGAGGCTTTTAGTGGTTTTTTTTGTGGTTTTGTTTGTTTGTTTGTTTGTTTTGTTGTTTTTTGGGGGGGGTGGTTTGTTTTGGTTTGGTTTGGTTTTTTTTAATTTTAAAGCATTTTTTTTATAAGAGAAGTGACTTGTTACAGAGTACAAGCCCCTTCAAGGAAGGAAAGTTCCTAAATCTATCAGGGAAAGGAGTGACAAGAAGAGAGGGTAAGAGGCTGACACCAGACAAAATTAAAGAAAAAAATGCAATTAACAAATAGACTTGAGTGTGCTTAGCTGGGGAAACCCATCACCAAGGCTTTGCTGTGCACTTTCGACTCCCCTTGTGAAATGAAGGAGAGGCTGAGCAGGTGTCTCAAAGACTTTTGAACTGTATTTTTCTGAGGAGATGCTCCCAGAACAGGAGGAAATGCTCCCACCCTGTGCAGATGGGCAGAGGCTGGAGGTGAGGAGGTCTCCTCTCCTCCTGAGAGGGATTCTCACCTTGCAGCAGAGGTGTTTTCACTGAGCTGGTCACACAAAAATGCTCTTTAGTCAGCCACGACATAGAGCTGCCTGTATTTAATTGGAATATTTCCATTTGGTGACTGCATCCAGATATATTAATTCCTTTTTTTTTTTTTATTACTCCACTTTCTTTTTCATTTACAAAATGTATCCACCACTACATTGCTGAATAATTTAGTATTATTTACAGAGTGTGGGCTAAATAATGTTCTTTGATGATGAACTGGAAGCCTTTTTCCCACCTCTCACTTTCTGATCACCCACCACATCAACAATTATGGTTTCCCACCTGTACTGAACTAAAAACTGGATAATTTCAAATGTCTCTTTATGTTTCTGCTACTTCACAAATTATCTGCAACGCCTCTCTGGATCTTCCTTTTATTAGTCACAAGGTGGGTCATGGGAAGCTGTATTTAAAGGGCAGAACACAAATTTCAGGAGGATAAAGAAGAGGCTGTAGGCAGGGAGCAGCTGGAAATGAGTAAGAAAATTTGTAAAGAGGACAGAAAGGTGTATTTTGGAGAACCCTGCCCCCTTTTGTTCTCAGACATCTCGAATTATAAATAGGAGATAATGGAATGCAAAGTCCTGCAGAAACCGTGAATAATGAGATGGATGATGTACAAGAGCAAGTGGAGGTCACAGAGATAAACTGTAATAATGCCTGAATTTATTGGGGAGGGGAAAATGAGTTGGAAATGACTTTGGCTGGCTCTTTGTTTTAAATGGTAGGCAAACAAGATATATAAATCCTGAAAAGCAAAAGTTCAATTCAAGACACCGGTGCAAATCGAGAGTAATTCCATTAAAGGTAATGGAATTACGTCAGGGTAGGGCCGGAGGGAAGTTCAGACCCAATTACATCTTGGTCCTAAAATGAGATTTCTATATTGTTTGCCAGCATTTGTAGTGCAGTGAGAGCCCAAATGAGAGCATCACTTTGCTGGGCTGGGTGCACCTCCAAGGCCCATTGACAAGGCACAGAAAACAGGAGAAAGGAAGCAGAAATTAGTTCTGAGTGCAACAGAAAGGGGAACTGAAGCAGGAAAGAAGCCAAAATGTTGAAACAGAAGTAACCTGGCTCATGAATGTGTTTTTTAAAATAGTGCTGTAAAGTGAAAAACAAGTGTTGTGCTCTCTGTGGGAGCTGTGTGCACCTGGCCAGTGCTTTCAGTGTGGAGGAAAAACTGTCCTTGGAGCCATTTTATTGTGGAATAAAAACCAAAACAGAAAAAAATAGTTTTGGACAGGGCAGCTGATGTCAGACAGTTGGATATTTGGCTGGAAAGGAGCAGTCTTGGGTGACCTCAGTTTTTTGATCTTAGCAGAAAAAAATAAGAGAGAATCCAACAGAAAATGCAAGGTAGGAAAACATCTCCTTTTTAAGGTTATTTCCTCAAGCTTTAAAAAAAAATCTTTTTGCTCCTCCAGTCAACATCTGAACAAATATCATCTAGTGCAGTCACAATGTTAAATTTCATCTTATTGTGCAGGTAGGGAATAGTTATTTTCTTCAACAACAAAAGAAAAAATTTATTCTGCTGAACAGGAAACATGGGAAAAAACCAGCATATATGAAACAGGCTTTGTTATGGTCAGTGCTTTCTCCTGAACCCACAGTTTTATTAGTTTTTTATTTTTATTACTTAACATCTGTGTGGCTTCAGAAATGGCTTCTAAGCTATGTTGAATTTTTAACAATTAACTGAAATACCTTGGATTTTCCCCAACCATCCCATCTGCAAACAGATTTTCTCAAGAGACAACAGCTGTTACCTAACTGTTGGGCTCTTCTAACAAGGCATGTTGTCTAAACTCTGGTAAACTTTTTATTATCTCCAATTTACTGTCCTGGACAGTGCCAGGCTGGTTGGGAAATAGTAAAGGAGTGCTAAAAATCAGCTCTCCAGGGAGGGAGGGCAGAAGGGAAGAAGGATATTTCTGCAATATTTTCTTTCTATTAAGAAAAAAGTCCCCTGATCTGATCCTCTGACACACATCCAGACATTTGACAATTTGATTTTCTATCATTGCTCAGAAGCTGCTGCTGTGGATTGCTGGTTTTATTTTTTGTTCTCAGTGAGACAGCACCAAAGACCTTTCTTTGTAGTTATCTCTGACATCTTCCAGCCTCCAAAATAATAATAAAGCACACTTCTGAAGTGGCATTAAATTAATACATTTATGCAAGAGATTGATGTGGAGTAATCAAAGGAATACAGCTGACTCAGCAAGTTCCTTTTTGGGAGTTTTTAGCATAGATAAGATCCTGCACTGATAGTGACTTTTTATCTACTGTAAGAGATAGTAAGAGAGTATGGCACAAAATGGTATCACACCAAGGGTGTAAAATCTGCCAAAATCTTGCTGAACTGAAGTTGTGGCTGCCTGTGACAGGAACAAGCAGGGCTGGGAATGGCTGCAGCTGTGCCAGGACCATCGTGGGCACTCTGGTCTGATGGAGCTGCTTAGAGAACCCCAAAATACCCACCTAAATGTTGGTGGAATGTATGAACATTTCTGTTTGGCAATGCAGGTAAAAATATCAAGTTCTCTTAGCTGTTCCACCCAGTGATGACTTAATTTCTTTTAATTTTTTGTCATTAATAAGGCAAAGTAGATAATCAGGAAGCAGTGATATTTTTTTTTTTTAATTTTGTTTTATTTAAATTGTGTGGATGCTTCAGGGCTTTCCAAACATTTTGATAAACTCTTGGGGTTTTTTGCCCAGAGATAGCCCTCACTTACCCTTGGAATGAAATGGTGAAAGGAAAAGGGTGATAAATTCTGATAACTTCTGGGGAAAAGCATCAATCCAGTAATCTGAGCTCAACACATGACAAAATCATGTT
The DNA here is from genome assembly GCA_013397555.1 of Urocynchramus pylzowi. Classification (NCBI taxonomy): domain Eukaryota; kingdom Metazoa; phylum Chordata; class Aves; order Passeriformes; family Fringillidae; genus Urocynchramus; species Urocynchramus pylzowi. The sequence continues at coordinate 165,630 of VZRH01003762.1, read as the reverse complement.
GGTTGGGATGGTTTTCTGGTTGTCATCTGGACCAACAAGAAGAAGAAGGCCAACTCTGATCAGGCTTTTGGCAGCCTCAGGTGACTACGGACCTCAGTTAAGGGAAATGCTGGGATTCTTTCCTGTCTTATCACTTACTCATGCTGACTTCATGCCCCCAGCTTCCTTATCTTTGTACCTTCTCAGTGATTCTTGGATAAGGGGAAGGGATCCAGGTGAATGCTCCAGCCAGAAGACAGTGCACAGCTTGTGGGCTGACAGCAGAACTGATTTGTGGCATTCCCTGTGCAGGAATCGTCAGCCTGGAGAGCAAAAGAGCTTTAAGGAAAGGAAATCTGCCTGTCTCCAGAAAGCTGGTGTTTCTAAACCCATGAAAGGAATAGGCACTAAATTTCTACATGCTTTTGAGTTACTAGAGAGCCACAGTCTGTGTTTTGGGGCCTCCAGGGTGGTGCAGTCCTGAGAAGAGGTGTTTGGATGGGTGGCTTGGATGTCACATGCATCAGTAGTTACGAGTCTGGATCTCACCCACTGTTTGTGTTTTGTTCACCTGGGAGAAGTCCTGAAACAAAAAAACCAAACCAAGAACTGGTTTGGGATTTGGGATATCTGGTACTGACTGTTTTCTCTCAATTAAAGAATTTACACTGGATAGTAAGGGATCCTTTTCCAACCACTCTGCCCCCAGCCTGGGAGCACTGCAGGGAATTGTTGTGACCCAAGGGCAGGACTTTACATATTATAAACTATCCCCAACTTTTAATTTCAATGGTTTTATTCAAAAAGCTACAGGATTATTGATTCAAATCACTCAAAAGCAGCTCAGAAGTTTGGAGTTGATGTGTGCTTCCTGATGCTACCACAGCACACATCAACTGAGAGATTTTAGTGAGTTGTCAAGGAGGAGAAAATCTCTTTCTGCTCTATAATAGCTGATCCATCACCATTTATCCAAGATCTCATGTGTCTGAAATTCTCCAGATTTTCACTGTACTCCAGAAGTCCATTTTTAGGTGAACAAACTCTTCCATTCATTCGGGAAGGAAAAGATAAAAGTATATCTAGGATTACTCCCTTTAGCTTCTTGCATTTCAGCCTGACCCTGTTTTGATGTAAAATCCTTTTATTTTAAAAGGAATGGTCAGTCACATGCTTCAGTGGCATCAATGGATATTGCTGCTGAATTCATTTGGGGAACTTATCAGCTGGATCCATGTGCTCAACTTTTTGGCAGCTGTTGCATAAACTTAGTGCACTTATACCATTTTTATATGAAAGCCTGTTTTTAAGCACTGAGGCTGCAAGGAAACATGTTTGGGCTGCTCCATCTGCTTTTATGGTGCACTGAGTGTGACTTCCTTTGTTTTCTTCTCTTTTTGGGTCCCTACCTGCACAAATGCAATGTGATTTTCACCACATGATTTTAAATATGTAATTTCCTGCCCTGGTTACATTTGCAATGGCTCATGTTGAAGCAAGGCAACAGAGACTCAGTCTCTGGAATTTTTTATTCTGCACATGAGCCTCGATCCAGGGAGAGGAGAAACATTATTGATCTTTCATCAGGTAATTTTCTTTTAAGCACCTGCATTGGACTCTTAACAGTGGTTCTTAAGCTGAATCCATTTTCCCCCTGGAGAACAAATTTGCTATCAGCAGCAGAGGTTTCTGATAACAGGGCTCACAGTTTTCACATTCGAATGGATTGGAAAGCTGGGATATTTCCCTTGGCCCTCCCTGTAAACAGAGAGTTGCTGTATCTGAGTTCATTAAATGCCTCTGCCAGCAGAAAGAGAGTCCTGCCTTACCTGAAACAAACCTCAGAGCCTGGTGATTTGTAATGGACTTCCTCAGGTCTTTTATTCTGTTTGTTTATCCTTTTATTATCTATTTGTACTCGTTTCTTACTAGGGCAGGGTCTCTTTGAAGTTTAATTTTTTGGGCGACCGGTGGTGCATTTTAATTGCTGTGGAGGCACAAGTCCTCCTGGCCACAGCCTGAGGGTTTTTGTCATGGACCAGGGGTGGTGATTTGCACAACTCCTGTAATAACAGGGCCTTTTGGGTGCTGGTGCAAAATTTATTGCCCCACAAAATGGGGTCTTCATTCACATGGCTGCTCTTCTGGGTGTTTTATGGGCCAATAAAGTGCCTTGTGTTTTTGTAATCTAAGTGATCGTCTGCTATATGGTCTGATGTCACTTGCAGGGTGGTGGGGAAGAGCGACTTCTGGCACGCTGGAAATTATGCTTTATTGTCACCTGAGAGCCTGAAGGATCTTTAAAGTAATGAAATGTGGGGCTGATGAGCAGAGGAGTCCCACCAGTGGCATTTCTTTTAGGATTTTTGCCTGTTTTGGAAAGGTAATCGTTCCTGAAAAGAGACAGATACATCTATCTGCCTGCTAAATTAAAGTGTTGCTCAAAAAGCAATGCCAGGCAGAGGGAAATGTAAGGTGAATGGAAAGGACAGTGAAGGAGAAAGAAAAGTATTTAGAGATTTAGACTCTGTATTTTGAGTGCATTGCACTCTGTGCGGGATAAATATATTAATTTGCCTTGTACTTCACAGCTTGCCCTTCTGCTCAGAAAGTTGCAGAGATGTCAGATTTAAAGAGGCATATGAAGTATAAGGGATAGAGCAATAGGTGGCAAGTAGGCTGCTGAGATCCATTTCTCTTCCCAGCACAATTCCTTCCAGTTATCTCTGTGCTTTTGAGAACAAAGTGCAATATGAAAACAAATAAAACCACAACAAAAAAATCCTGCTCTCAAGCAAACATATTTTAAAGCTGATTCCTGCCTTATAGTATGTTCACATTTTTCTGTTCTCCCATCTTCTGCTCAAAAAAAAAACCCAAAATCAGAAAAAAATAGATCTTGGCACAAATGCCTCAAGGGAGTGTGTTCAGAAAGCGCCAGCACTGTTACCAACATCGACTTTTACGCTTCACTTTGTACTTTGAAATGTCTCTTTCCTCCAGCTGACCTCCCTCTCTGCATAGCACTGTACTCCAAAACCCCTTCCAGCAGAGGAGGAGGTAGAGGAGAGAGAAAAAAAGTTGTGAAGCACTCGGTGTTTGCTCTTGCTGTGGAGTTGAGGGAGCTGCTCAGGAAGGTGCAGCAGGTTCAGGGCGAGCAGAAAAGGCACTGGTGAGAGCAGAGAGCCCTGACCCACGGGTCATGAAGCAGTTAAAGTCCTTCTCAGCAGCAGTGGAAGTGATCACCTTCAGAAGGAGTCAGAAGGTAATTTTTTTCTGTCTGAAGCAGCAGAAGTTTGCAGCTTCCCATTCTGGTCCCAATATTTTTTGCACCAGGCGGGCTGGGAGCTACAGGTCTGGTTCAGGACATGGTGGTGGGTATAAATGTGGGATGAATTTTAGGTGGGTGAGGAAGTGGTTTGGACATCCCCTATCAGGGAAAATGTGATCAGAGGACCAGAGTGAGAAGTCCTGGTAGGTTTCCTCAGTTGCTGGAGCTGGACAGGTGAGGGGTGGGAGTGGCTGTGCTTTATAAAGGTGTGGAGGTGTCATGGGGCAGGAGGTCCTATCCTAGCTCAGATGGTGTGGCTGGGGAAATGTTTTGGGAATGCAGAATCACAGAATGGGTCAGGCTGGAAGGCACCACAGTGGGGTCACCTGGTGCCACCTCCCTGCTCCAGCAGGGCCATCCCAGAGCACAGGGCACAGGATTGGGTCCAGATGGCTCTGGAATATCTCCAGTGGGGGAGACTCCACCCCTCTCTGGATGATCTATTCCAGTGCTCAGAAAGAAGTTCTTCCTCCTGTTCTGGTGGAACTTCCTGGGCATCAGTTCCTGCCTGTTCCTCTTGTCCCATTGCTGGGAACACCAGGCAGAGCCTGGTCCCTGCTCTGAGCCCTCCCTGCAGACACTGACAGGGATGAGGTCCCCTCTCAGTTTTCTCTTTTCTAGAGGCTGAACAGCCCCAGCTCCCTCAGCATTTTCTTATCAGAGATGTTCCACTCCCCAAATCATCCTCATCACCCTTCACTGGCCCCATTCCAGGAGCTCCATGTGTCTCCTGTACTGAGGAGCCCAGAACTGGACACAGCACTCCAGATGTGCCTCACCTCCTCACCAGGGCTGAGGAGATTTACACAGGAATTAGGAACTGAGCATTGGAGATTTATATAAAAATAATATAGTAGCAAACTCTTGGTGTGAAATTGTTTGTGTTTGTTTTGTTTGTTTGTTTTTGTTTTAGGAATTAGAGAACTTGTGGATGGTGTTTGGTTTTGGTGAGGTTCATATTGGTGGGGGTGTGGAAATGGTATGGAGGGAAAATTTAGTTCCTTCTCTGTAGGACATGAGAGAGAGAGGGTTGGGGCCAGGGAGGTGAAATGGGGGACATAAATAAAGCACAGTAAGACTGATTTTTTTTGGGGACAGAAAGGGGTCTGTTTGTGTATTGAGAGGTCCAAAATACGCTTTTCTTTTTAGAAGGATATGGACTCTATGGGTGAGCCATGTTTGAAGCAGGACTTGTTTGTGAAGTTGCATTTAAATCCTAGGTGAATAAACCCAAAATCATCTTGTCCCACCTGAACCTGAACGGAGTTTCTAGATGGAGAAGAAAGAGATGCCAAGAGAAACCCAACTTGGGGGTTCCATAAACATCTGTCTTGGAAGCCAAAATCTGTGCCACTGCCTCTGCCAGTGGTGGTACCAAAGCAAATCAAATAGAGCAGGATTTGGCTAAATATTGGATTTATTTGCATGTTGTGTCACAGTTAGTGGAGTTTGCATCATCTTCAACACCTATTGTAAATCTCAATCCATTTGCATTGCACAGACAGCTGAAATAATTTATATTTACAATGCACTATTTATTAACATCAGTGTGGAGGTTTATGAAGTCTTTTTATAATGCCTAAAAAGTGCATTTCTAACAAACCTGGTGTCCCAAGTGCTGTTGTTTTGAAACATTTTCTTCATATTCTCCATCAAGAAAACCAGTGTTAATCAAACCTTCCTCCAGTTTGGTCTATGAACTTTATGGTGACATTTCCTTCATTTATAAGCTGGGATGAAGTTGGGGATCAGGGTAACAAATGTGTTTCCCTTGCTGAGCTGCTTCCTCCTGAACCCCACAGCACCTGATTCCTGCCAGGGCTGTGCACGAAGCCACTGCTGCAGGGCTCTGGATATTTGTCTGCTGGTTCTTGAAGCTGACTTTCTTGGAGATGATAAACCACCTGGCTTTGCTCTTTGGACTGCAAAAGAATTGCTTGGTCATTGCCTTTCTGTTTAGATTTCCTGCTAGTCCAAGGGTGGACATTTTTCACAGCTGTATGAGACAGCCAGTTTGCTCCACACTGACAATTCCAGGGGCACAATTGCTGCTAATGCCTTTTCCTTCTCACTTAAATCCTGATGGAGGAACGGGGTTTGGGCACATCACTTAATTTAAGCATACACACAGGAGCATTTGTGCTTTAATGCCCCTAACTAGAAATACACAAATAACCACAGCCAGCTGAAAAGTGTCTCAAGCTGTTTGTTTGCCTTTGATTTCTTGCTCACTTCACAAAATAACAAAACTCATCGCAATCGTTTGAGTGAAATGGATTCATTTTTCAATTAAAATTGCCTCGGTTTAAGCAATGTTGGGTTTTTTGGTGTTTTTTTCTTTTTAATGAAACATGAATTTTCTGGGATGAAAATGCCTACATCTCAGAAATTGATGTGATTTGTTCCCTTTTTTGCAGATGGTTGCTCTGTGTGCTCTCACCACTGAAAAAATTTGGTGGCAAGAAAACACATGAACTAGCAAAAGCAACTTTTAAAATTGAAATGAAGCCTAAAAAAATCTACATCTCTCTTCACCAAAACTTTTCATGCTCCAAGTACTGGCTCTTTTATTAACGATGGTTCCATTGTAATTTCTCAAGGGGAGCTGAAGCAATCATTCATTCACATCAGTAAAGCACCCTTCATCTTTGCTTTTCACAGTGCCCTGTCGAGTATTGAATGCATGTTAAATGCTAAAACCAAGAGAGGGAGTGTGGGAAGTATAATAGACTCCATTAATCTGCAGTGCTATTTATCTCCTGTCCATTTGTCTTTCCTACATACGTGTCTGTGTGTGTGCAGGGCACCTTCTGGCACATTTTTGCACCCTCAAAGCAATATTTTTGGTTCTGTGCTGAAACACACAAACTAATCTACAGGAGCATAAATTATGGGTAAACTTGGTTAGGCAGATATATCAGTCATCATTTTTATCTTCATGAAGTCCTTGGGATTTGTTATTGTCATAGATTGACCATTAAATGAGTTTTCTTGAGAAGTTATAGCTAAACCAATCAGTAGTCAGATTTGAACAGTTATATTTTGGATTTTGAGTCTGTAGTTTCCAGCCCATGTTCTGCAACAGGCAAATTGTTAAGAGGGAGTTTGCATTTGTTGGTGTCCACACACAAACAGATTTGAGGGTGAAACTAAAACAACATCCACATCTCTGCCATTCCAGGCCAGGGGAGCTTTTTAATCGTAGATTCATCGAATGTTTTGGGTTGGAAGGGATCATAAAGATCATATAGCCGTGGGCAGGGACACCTTCCACCAGTTTCTAAAACTCTTTTACAGTATATAATTTTTTCTCTGAATTTCTGGACTACAAGCAGGACTCAGAAAGCCTTTAGTTCTCCCCTTCAGCTTGACTTAACTCCTTCTACAGAGCCCTAAAAGCAGCGACCCTGAGCTTTCCCCTCGCAGAACCGGAATCGCCAAATCATGGAATGTCTTAGGGTTGGGAGCAACCCTAAAGATCATCGAGTCCCAACCCTGAAAAACCTGGAAAGACAGCTCCAACCCAAGCTTCATCAAGGAGCTGCAGCGAATCTCTGGAAGGAAGGGGTGGTATCAGCTCTGTAGGCTGTGTGTGGCTCAGCTGCTTCCAATGATCGCTGCGGGCGGCTCTGCCGCTGAGGATTGCTGCGGGAGCGCATCCCCGCATCCCGGTCACCTCGGTCACCTCTCCGTGACAGATGCTGAGCCGCGGTCCCCTCGTTAATGCGGGAATGTGAAAGGCAGGACAGCATCAGAGAGCACGGGCGGAGCAATCACAGCGCTCACAGCCTCGGTGCCGTTTTTCTCGGGGCGCTAAAAGGATTTTCAGGGCAATTCAGGAAATTCGGGTGAATATTTAGAGCTCGCGGAGGGCAGCTGAGGTCCTTGGGCTGGGCAGGGAGGGATCTGTTTGTTTTTTGCAGAAATCTGGCGCGGGAAGATGGTTTACCTCAGCACAAGCGAAGTTGCAAGAATAGGTAAAAAGAAATAAGCAGTTTATCAGCACCTGGAGGGGAAAAAAAATATAACTATCATGATCAGTAGGCATCAGGGATCATAAAAATGAAATTATGACAAATTAATTTAATTTCTGCCTCTCATAAGCTAAGAGGCTTACTGCATAATGAGGGAGAGGGAGGTGTAATATATCTCAAGTGCTAGCAGGGCTGTTACAAAGGATTCAAGGGGCTCTCCCATTAGGAAAGAAAGTGGAACTTTTAAAAATAAAACTTCCATGGGAATAGTATGGGTGGGAGAAAGAGAAACAACATGAGAGGTGACTAATGGCAGTGACATTGTTGAACTGCTCCCCGTGGGGCCCTGTTTTGGGAGCTGTCAGCAATGACTTGACAGATGGAGTCTGAGGTGGTGCTGAACTAATCTGTAGATGATGCAGGGTTAAGGGGAGGTGGGTCTCATAAACTGTTCTGCAGATAATTTTGTTGAAAAACACAAATCTGAATTGCTGGTAGTGGTTAATTAGTAACTAGCTGCCTGCAGCTGGTCAAATCCTGCAGGGGAGCAGGCATTCTCCTTATTTCAGTAATAACTGCTTCTTTATTTATGATTATTTAATTTTAAGAAGCCATGATAAAAAAGGCATTTAAAAATAGGTATTGAAAAAGCCATGAAAAATTTTGCTTAGGTTTGCACTTCTGTGATGAAATTTGTGAGGGCTGCTGACAGAAATTCCTGCGTTTTAATGCAGAACCACTGAACAGCAGAACTGCAAACGGTGTTCCTCTCTAGAGATGGTATTTCACCCCTGTCAGGTGGGTTTGAAATACCTCCCCTTCTTTTCCCACACAGCCACAGACCATCCCCTAAGCTCCTGCAAGAAAAATAGTGCCACGTCTCCTAATACTTTCAAGTGACAGGTAAATTGGAAATCCATGATGCTTTTATTTTAGAATATTGTGTGGCTTGAAACCTGGAAGTAGCAGTTCATATTTCTCCTGACTTTTACTCTGCTGGATGATTTACACCTATGCAAAGGGGTTTGCTGACAGATCAGAATTAGAGCTCTTATTTTGCTCTGTTGTAAACTATTCCTCAACATGCACAATTAGATCTTGAAGAAGAAAAAGTTGGGGGAAAAATGGCTGAGAAAGTCAGTTTGGAGCCTGAATAAGTAGATTTAGCTGTTCTTCCTTTGATGACTGTAACAACACAGTAAATATACTTTAGGGCTTGGTGAAAATTAGTGCAACAACTTAGGCCAGGTTGGATGGGGCCCTGAAGAACCTGATCTAATGGGTGGCATCCCTGCCTATGGCACAGGGTTTGATCTCTGAGGTTGCTTTCAACCCAAACCATCCTGTGAGACTGTGATTCTTTGATTCTAAAAAAATAACCTTTCCTCCTGGTTCGTCTTCCTGCTTTGTTTACATCTGCAGGAAATGCTTAGAGGTGAGAGATGCCCCCTGCATTCATCATGCAGAAACAGAGTCAGGAGTCCTGGATAGGGAAGATGTGTGCTAATGCCTTTATAAACAATTCCATGGGTGAGGGAATGGGTGTTAATGTCTTTGAAATGGGTCTTAATGTCTCTGTTAACTTTAAGGATTGTTACAGAACCCGGACAGTTTGACTCCTGAAAAAAGTGGGTCTGCACAAGCCTGAGTTTCTGAACTTTGGGGTAAAATGTTCAAGGGGGAATGTGGGGTAGGTGGTTTGGGAAGGCTGCACCTTCCGGGTACCTCAGGCAATGGGGAAAGGAAGAGGGCAACATGTGGCCGGGATTTTGGGATAAAAGGAGGCTGTGCTCTCCAAAACCCCAGAGAGAGAGAAAACCCCGGGGGCTGTGCCCTGGTGGATTCTCTTCCTTCATTTGAATAATTTTGCAGGACTCCTCTGTCACCTTTTCACAGGGTGATTTTCCATACATCCTGGAGAATGAGGTCTCTGTGATTCTGTAAAAGGCAGAAAACGTTTCCATCCTGTAGATGAGTGTTTCATCTTCCTCATGATGGGAAGAGGGGAGGCAGACACTGACCTCACTGGTGACCACTGACAGGACCCAAGGGGATGGCTGGAGCTGTGTCAGGTGGGGCTGAGGTTGAAAATCAGGAAAAGGTTCTTCCCCCAAAAGGTCGTTGAGCACTGACCAGGCTCCCCAGGGACTGGCCACAGCCCCAAGACTGCCAGAGCTCAAGGAACATTTGAACAATTCTCTCAGGATGGGGGTGGGATTGTTGGGATTGTCCTGTGCAGGGCCAGGAGTTGGGCTGGGATGATTCTTGTGGGTCCCTTCCAACTCAGGATATTCTCTGGTTCTGCTGTAGGATCATCCTGGCTGTGTAGGATACACCATAAGGCTGGGTCACCTCTCAAGTGAGGATTCCCTGCATCATTTTGGAGGTTCTGTTGAAGGTTGGAGGGGGAGCTTCAGACAGAATTTGTGAGAAGCTCCCATTGAGTCATGAGGTGGAGAGGATCCCTTTGCTTTCTAAACTCCTCAGAGAGGAGCCTTGGGGCAGCTGGATCCAGGCTTATCCCCAGACTTTGTCAACAGTCTCAGTTTTACAACGTTGTCCCTCAGATTTTAATGATGGCAAATCAGCTATATGTCTATGAAAATGGATTATTTCCTATGATAAATGATTAGACAAAATAACTCAATCAGAATTATTTACTACGCAGCATAAAAGCTAAAACGACTATTACAGTAACAGACAGGATAGTGCACTAAATCAAAGCAATATTAAAGAAATCATGTTAAAGCTACCAAAACAAACAATTATTAGAGATTGATGTAACTCACCCTGGCCAATGACTCAAGGCAAATCTTTGTCACTCAGCCTTGAGGAATGTCCTTGGGGCACATCCTTTACCCAAAGGATGAATGTCCACACACACTCCAAAGAGGAATATGTTAGAAAAACCCACCCTGTGAAAACTGGCCTGGACTTTTGTAGTTTACAGGGGCTGACTGCCAGTCATGTGCCAAATCTCTGCCTCCCTGTCAGGGTGTTGGTTTGAGGCCGGTGTGGCAGATGGGTTTTCATACAATTAAACACCAAAACCCAGCACATGGTGCCCTTCTCAGCCCACCACTAATAGCTTGAAAAATAGGGCATTATTTGAGGTTTTTGACCACATTCCAGGGCAGGACTTCACGCTACAGGTGCCCCCCTCCACAGACCACAAAGAATCTCCATTGGATTTTCTCTGTAGTTAAACCCCTTTATTAGGTGGAGAAAGAGGAATAGGATCCTTAGGATCCATTGCTGTCCCTGTGGGCAATGCATGAAGCTTTATCTACATGTATTTGTGGTTTGCTGGGGTCTATCAGTTCCCACAGCCACCAGTCCTTCACAGAATCCATCTGTATGACAGGGAGGAGAAGTCCTGTGGTGCCAATCTCCCTCTGCATATTTGATGCTCCCCTTTTGCATCTCTGTCTGCAGCAGCAATGGAAAAAATGTAAATGCAGCTGCTCAGCCTACTTCTGCTTAAGCCACAGATCCTGCAGCTCAGTGCTCTGCTCAAATTACTCTGATTTTTACCTTTTTTTTTGGATAAGAAAACTGCAGTAAATATTATAGCAGCTGTGAAAAAGACAAGTTTTGAGTTATGCTGAGCTATCTGGCTTAATTCTTGCCAGTCCTCCTTGACCACTCTTAAGTGCAGAAAACAACTCCATTGCTGTGCAGCTGCCTCATGCTAAAGGGGATTCTGAATCTAATGTTGTTCAAACCACTACAGCAAAGGAATCCTTGGTCTGTACCCGAAAAATGCATTATTGCTCTTCCATTAGGGATCAGATGAAAATAAAATAAGCTGTGTGGTTTTTTATGAGTGGAAATAGTATTTCCTGCTGGAGCTGGAAAGCAAAGCTCTTTGGGATTGTTGTAAGCATCGGCAGGCACGGTGGGGCAGAGAGAACTCCTTCCCTTGCTGGTGTTTGCTGTTGCACTTGGGGTCTGATTATTTTTCCACTGACTTGGCCATTCATCAAGTGTCTGAAAGAAGCAGCAGAGGCAGAAGTTCAGCTCCTTGCTGGTGTCCCTGCGGACGAGGGGAGCAGCCGCCGCCGCCGCATCTGCCTCTTGGCGGAGCTCCTTTTAAAACTGGATAAATAAATTAGAATTTTAAAACTGGATAAATAAATTAGAGAGATGATCGTTCAAAGAACAAACTGTGAGCAGCTGGGGATCGGGGATTCGCTGGACCGTGCTCCTCCAGCAGAGGAAACTGCAGCCATGGGGAGCTCGTAGGCAGCACTTTGGCATCTCCTGGATTATTTCGTGCTTTGTCTGAGCAGTGTTTGGGCACGCAGAAATGCTCAGCAAGAGATGTTACCCCTCCTAAGAGATGCCCTCTCTGGTGTTTACCCTGCCAGGGTTTGTTTTCAGAGCAGAGCTGTAGACAGGTAAATCTTTTACTACATTTGTATTTTAGGTACTTGGCAGCTCCACAGATGGAGTATTAACTTGGTGATGTGTGGAGGACTCTTTTGAGAAGGAAATTTTATTCATGAGAGACACCCCTTTAATTAACTTCAACGCTTCCATGGGGAGCAGAATATAAAGACAGATAATAATACTAATAATACCATTAATGCTAATAATAAAAACAACAACAAAAGCAACAGCAACAACAGCATATCTTGTTACCATTACAAATTAAAATAAAATACTGCAGGAAGCAGTGTTTTGAGATTACTTTTTTTTTTTTTAAATTAAGATCTTAATAGCATTTAATGTAAATTAAATATAATCATTGTCTGATTCCTGAGTGCATCTCTGAGACTGAAGAATAAGAAGTTAATTGCACTGACAACATAGTGGGAAGTGCCAAAATCAAGCACCAGCATGTTGGTTAAAGTGCATTTTGAATTAAGAGGTGGAAGGCAGAACTTTTATTTTTTTGTACTCCTGCTCCCACTTATTTTTCCAGCAGAGTAAAGTTCGTGCCCAGCATGAATTTATTACATAAGATATCTAACACAAAATTTACATTACAATGCAAATGAAGAAGGCTTTATTTAACTTTAGAGATTGGGAAGGATCAGATACAAGAGCCTAACAAGCCATTTTACTTTGGGGATGGAGAATTAGTGGTATGTAAATCCCTGAGTTATTCTGTGGGCAGATAATTTAATGAGGTCTGCAAAATGGATGTCAACTCCAGCATCTTGCTTTCTGTTAAGTGGAATTAGGTATGGAAATCTGAGATTTGAATCTGCTGCTTATAGAATTCATGCATTTGGTGGCAAGATATACTTGATTAAGAGATTGGGGATCAGGCTGACTGTGCACTCCTCAATGTTAGCAATGTGACAGGATTCAATTCCCAGCTCCCTCTCTCGCAATGGCAGTGAGGAATACCTGTCTGTGATAGATATGACCTCTTCCATCTCAAATTAAAATTGATGTAATTGCTCAGCTGGTGTGTTGAGTCCTGGGATCATCAGTAAATGAAGTGCATTTTGATGAATGAATACAGAAATTGTACCTTAATTTAAATAAACAGAGGTAATAACTCATTATTGGATCTGTTTTTGTCTTTATATGGGATTACTTCTCCTTCTTGCATGGTGCCAGAAGAGTCCATGCCTTCTGTGTGAGTGTTCAACCCTTGACACACATCTGAATTCCTGTTCTGCAACTAAGAGATGATGTTGTCTTCATGTGTACTAAGCTTTCACTTGTGGGTACCTTGTATGAGCTCAAGTGTAATTTTGTTTACTGGGAGGGTGGTGATGCACAGGTTGCCCAGAGAAGCTGTGGCTGCCCCATCCCTGGAAGTGTCCAAGGCCAGGTTGGATGGGGCTTGGAGCAATCTGGGATAATGGAAGGTGTCCCTGGCCATGGCAGGGGGCTGGAAATGGATGATCTTGGAGGTCCTTTCCATCCCAGGCCATCCTGTGGTTCCATGATCCTGGAACTCATGGGTAGCTTTCTCAACTGAGCTGTTTGCACAAAAACATTGAAGTGGGGAAAAAAACTTCGGATTAAGACCTGAACAAGAGAGGTCTCGGTGTTTTTGTAGTTAAGGTTGTGTTTGATAAAAGCTGTTTGGGGACTGGCCTTGATCTTCAAAGGAGGGGCTGGAAGAGTTTACCTAGCTCTCAAAAGAGGTGCTCTCCATCAGAACTGACAGAGAAGAAGGAAGGAGCTGAATAGACAGGACAAGCCATGGGTCTTCAGAATAGACATTTTAGACCATGAATAGACATTTGGACATTTTTTTAATGAAAGAACCTCCATTCACTTCAAATCTGATCACTTTAAAAGAAAAAAAAAAAAACCACTGACAAATGAGTTTTTTTGGTACAACTGTGGCTCATGTTCATGTGTGTCCTCTAGGGGAGAAAAAACATCATTTTCTCCAGGTCTTTTCCAGGTATTTCTTGAGGTTTTGAACGAAACCTCATGGAAAACCACTTCTTTCTGACTGAAAGGATATGAAGTGCTCTCTGGAGAAGCTTAGAAGCTGAGAGTGCTCTGTTGACCTTAGAAAGCTTGAGAACTACTGGACTGAGCCAACAAATACCTTTGGGAATCATTTATGTCTTTTCCCCTTCGTTTGTATGGTCCCAAAGGGCTTGGCCAGCAACCAGTGCTTACAAGGAATAATGGTACTGGAATTTGGGGTGTAAAAGGGAGGGACACCCATGGCTGGAGGGGTGCCTGGTTTGGCTCCATTCCTGCCTGTTTCAGTGCTGGTGAAGCAGCTCTGCACCTTCACATCCCCAGTGCTTTCCTGCAGAAACTGTGTCATTAAGGGGTAGATGACCAGGGTAAGTAAATTTGTCCTGCTCAATTTCAGATTTCTCTCCTGAGAACAATATTTTCCTGGGCAAGCCATCAGGCAACTCCCCAGTCCTGTCTCCTTTTGCTGTAAAACCCTTCTTTGAAAATTTGCAGTACCAACCATCTGTGATGGCCTTGTTCCCTGTCCACCCCCTGTTTTCACCTCATCACTTCCCTTTGAATGGTTCACAGGCATTGTCTTTGTGCTGACAGCAGGAAGAATATTTTGGGCATCTCCTTCCCAGTATTTCCTTCTGGCTTCCACTGCTGGTCAAGACCCAGGACTCCTGTAGCCCTCCTAAGCCTCCATGTGCTGCTGTTGTTGTGTTTTCTCAATTGCTCTGCAGCATGATAGATTTCTCCGAGTGTCTCATTATGCAATTAATTTCAATTGCAATTCCCATCATCTCTTCTCTTCTGCAGGCATGCCACCCAGCAGGAGACTAATAAAACCATCACGACTAGCACCAAAGCCATCAAGCAGCTGTCTGAGGTTGTCAGAGGCTCATCCAGGGTATGTGTCAGTCAAGATGCTGTTGGGGGAGAATGATGGGTTTTGTGGAAGGAGGAATAATGAAAATAAGAAGTGGCAGTGGGTGCTTTAAAGCTGTTAAGCTCTGTGTCTTGCTATAACTTCCTTTTCTCTCAAACAAGTGTAGTTTTCACTTATAAAATGACCCAGGGGAAAACAGCTGCAGACACCAGTTATCCTCCCAAAACTGGATCATGTAGAATTGGAAATCAAGAACTCAGCAACAAAGCCTTTGGCCAGTTCACATCTGTCTCAGGGTTTTGGTTTGGGTGAAAACATTGCAGAAATTATCTGGCTTTGCATGAGTTTGGCATTGGTTAAAGACTCGGTTGTGGGCTGCAGGTGAGTTTGGGAGTGTGTTAAGTGTCTGGAAAGGCCAAAGCCATGGAATATATCTGTGTGTGACACTGATTCAGTGCTGTGTGCTAGTGCAAAGGCAGCTTTGGGGGTAGGTAAATACAGTCTGTGGCCAGATCAGAGCAGGATTTTAAATTAGAATTTACCCCACTCTGAATTCCAGTTTATTCCAGAAAATCCCATCTGTTTTGTGTGCTGACTGGGCTGTTCATCTGTAGGTTCAACTCATGTGAGCATCAGTGTCACAGGGTAGGAATGATCCCCATCCCATTGTCCCTGGTGCAAAGACTGATTTTGGGCTGTTTTTTCAAAACAGAAGGTTTTAGACCTTTCAACAATGATTTTATACCCCAGATGTTTCTGCTGACTTGGCCCATGATGTGCATTGTAGGCCAGAACACGAACAAACTGTGGGGACCAGATTCCAGCTAGGGTGAGAGTTAAAGGAGAATTTTCACCCACATGACATTCAGCACCTGAAATTAAAATAAGGAGAATTTTACTTGGTTTCTGTGCACTCTTGCTTCCAGCATCCATATGGTTTCAAAGTCAGGAACTTTCCTGAGTTCATGTTTTATTCTCACTCACTACCTGCCATTTTCAAAAGGCCTGTATTACTTCAACTCTGTTCTCACTGCTCTTCCACCTAGAAATAAGACTGCTCTAAACACACAACTCATCTCTGACCAAGTGGTTTTTACAGCCTGGATTTATGGCACTTGCCAACAGGCAGTTGATGTAAGGATTTAAAACTTGGATCACCCGAGGCCACCTTGGTAACCTGTGAAGGACCATGTGCAATTCAGCTTGCCTAAAAAAAAAATCAATGGGTGATGGTCTACTCCAGAGGATGGGGAAGGAAGCCTGGAATGATTGTTTCCACATATAGACATCAAGATTAAGACAAGAATAATTTTAAACATATTGCTTTGACTAGTGATGGATGGCAAGGACGGGGAATTTTTTTTTTTTTTTTTTTTTTTTTTTTTTTTTTTTTTTTTTTTTTTTTTTTTTTTTTTTTTTTTTTTTGTGCTGATCTCCAGGCTGTATTTTGTGACATAAATTGAGTCCAAAGGGGAATCAGGCAAGGTCATATTAAACCCAATTACAGTGCCACACAAGAATGTCATTATTTGCCCTTGAAGCCCATGGGGACTCTCAGGACAAGAGGTTTCACTGTCATGGGGAGAAAAATGCAAAGTTGAAGGGAAAATATTTAAGAGCTGAAGGAAAAAGACACAGAAACAATTTCAGTAATATGAGGAATAAACTTGCTGCTCTCTATTACATTGTATAATAACTTTTTTCTGCTCACTGGTCAATTAATTTAACTTTTTTTTTTTTTTTAATTCTTCTTTTTAACAGTAGTATTTTAGTAATTAAACCTACAAATTTTGATAGAAAGCCTGTAGCCACCATCCCTTACATAGAAGAAATTGTTCTGGTGGATATTGGCTGCTGGTCAGTAAGTCCCTCATGGGAATCTGGGTAGCACTGCAAACTCTCCTCCCATAAAATTACTCACAGCATGAAAAGCCTTACAGAGCTTTATAGTTAGTCCTCACCAATACATTTTTTCTGTGGATTGCTTTGCATGCAT
>VZRH01003762.1:123693-141342 GCA_013397555.1 Urocynchramus pylzowi | reverse complement strand
TTTTTTTTTTTTTTTTTTTTTTGATGAAACTTTCTTAGCAATATTTAGAAATTAAAATTACAGTAATTGTCATGGTGTAATGGCATCCCTTTTCATTTCCTGCTGCTCATGGAGAGAGGAAAGGATAATTACTGCTGTGGAACATGGCAGTTGCCAAAAAGATGCCTTTGTTTCTTATTCTATGGGCCTGTTTGACCCATCTCTGAAAGGTCAGTAAATTATATTTTTTAGGAGCACAAAGATGGGTAATAAATGTCTATTTGCATATATAAGCTTTTTTTTTTTTTTTTCTCTCCCAACTGCATCAGTTTATTCTGTCTGTAAATGGACTTCCTTCCCACAGGAAGCATCATTTCTCCCTTTCTTCCTGTGTTTATGAAGTTGTTCTTTTTATGTGATTAGAGTAAAATTCTCATTTTGGGGGCAGCAAGATCCAGTCCTTGGCTTTATGGAAGAATAACTTTTTTTGGCAGTAATATCTGCATAAACTGCATATATCTATGTGAGTGTGTAATGACTTTGGTTATCTGGATTTCTATTTTTACCAGGCCCTTGTCATGGTAGGTGTTGTATAAGCACAGCTATGAGACTGTGCCACCCTGAGGATCTCACAGGCTAAGCCAACACCAGCAGCTTATTTTGAACAATAATTAATGATGAGTTTTTAATGCAGTAGATGCTCCTGATGCTCCTCATGTTTGAAACCAGCTTCCACATTTGTAAGAGGATGTGGTGTGTATTTCCCTGAAATGCAAAATTTAATTTCTCACAATCAAAATACAGCTTTTGCCACTACAAATGGAGCTTTTTATTTACACATTTGTCTTATTGGCTCTACCATCTTATCTCAGAACTCATCCCAGTTCCTAATGTTCCAGTCTGGCTACTATATCTGAGGAAATCAAGCCTTAGCTTTGGTGATAATTTATCTTGCATGTGTGGCAGTAATTGCTGTGTCTTTTCAAGGTCGTTTGGGATGCAGCTACTTCTGTAAAAAGTGTTATTTCAATAATGTCAACTTTGTTTTAAATGACTGTGCATCCTTTAAAAGCCATATTGTAATCAACCCACTCCCCTGTTCCTAGGGTTGTCAATACGGAGCATTTAAATCACACAGTTATTTTTTTCTTGACTTTACTCAAGTGTGGGCTTTTGTTTGGTTTTAAAGGGTTTGGTTTTTTTAAGGCAGTCATTAAAGCAATTTTCTTAAGAAAATTTAAATATTTTCTTTTCTTTTTCTGCCTCTTTGGGGGTAGAGAAATAGATTCTCATAAAGGGATTTAATAAGTGGATGGAAATAGATTCACACATAATCTTTTAATTTGTTCCCTGTATTTTCAAGGGAGGTGGAATCTATTCTGAATGTCCCAAAGTATTCTTGCTCTGCTTCCAGTGTGTCTGGGAAGGGAATGTCTTTTCTTCTCATCATGCCCACGATCTTGAAAAAAAATTCCAGTGGGCTTTATAGGCACAGAACTTCCCTAAGTAACCATTAAACTCCTCTTTTGTCAGGGAGGCAGCATTTTTCAGCTGTAAAACTTAAAATGAAGAATCCTGCACCAGAGATTTCCTAAGAGCCCTTAGGTAAACACCTAGATTCCAGGTGCTGGTGGTGGCAGGTTTTATGGGACACCAGGAATGCTCTGGGCTTCAGTTAAAACATGTAAGAACCACCCCAAATGCTACTATAGCTTTAATTGAAGGAATTGTCAAAAGCTGGAGCTATGAGCTTCCAGTACATTCCAATCTCCTTATCCTACAAGAGAAGAAAAGTGAGAAAAGACCAAACCTTTAAAACAAAAGAATGTGTGTCATCAGGTTTGGGGGGAGCTTGCCATTTCCTAAATTGCCCAAGCAACTTGAACATTGTGGATTTTCCTTGGCAATCCTCTACTAAGTGCCTTTCAAGGGACCAGCCCACTTTGCCTGTGTCTGCTGACAGAACCAGGACCTGCAGCTGCCTCTATCAGCACCTAGGCAAAGAACTGAGTTTTCACTAGCTGGGTTTTTGGTTAGTTAAGGGGTTTTTTTTCAGTTTGTTTGTTCCCTTGTGTGTTTTTCTTCTTTTTATTTTATTTTTTTTTTAATTTTTCCTTTTGTTTGAGTGAGAAAGGACAGAGGTTTCTGTGTGGGCAGAGGATGAAGGCGAGGGAAGGGGCTCTTTTGTACGGAGCCTCCTCCAGAGCAGCTCCGCTGGCTCCTCCACCCCAGCTCTGAGGCACTGCTGGAGCCACAAACCAAAGCCCTGTTTTGTCTGGAATGTGCCAGCCTCTCCCCCAGCCCTGAAACCACTTGCTTTTACGCTCCCAAATCCTGGGAGACACTTTGCTGTCACCCCACGCTGGCACAGGCCCTGCTGGGAGGGCTGTGCTGGGGGAGTGGTGACACCGGGCTCACGTGGGGCCGTTCGGGGCCGCGCCGCGGAGCACGGCCACGAGCCGGCCTTGCTGATGGCAGAGAGCACCTTGACAGGGAAAAATCCATGTTGTGCCCAGAGGCTGGGACAGATCACTCAGCTGGTGCCCACGTTATTGTTCTTCCATAGCCAGAGACAGCTCTGCAATATAGTTTTTCCCCACTGCGTGTGGTGGCTGCCTGCGTGGTTGCTGTGCTTGTGTCTCGTGGAATCACAGAAAGGTTTGGAGTGGAAGAAACATTAAAAATCATCTGTTCAAAACCCCCTGCCATGGGCAGGGACACCTTCCACTAGACCAGGTTGCTCCAAGCCCCATCCACCTTGGCCTGGAAAGTTTCCAGGGATGGGGCAGCCACAGCTTCTCTGGGAAACCTGTGCCAGGGCCTCCCCATCCTCACAGGGAGGAATTTCTTCTAAATATTCAATGTAAATCTGCCCTCCTTCAGCTTAGAGCCATTCCCCCATGTCTTATCACTCCATACCCTTGCAAAAAATCCCTCTCCAACCTTTCTACCCCCTTAAGTACTGTCAGCCCCTTAATTTAAAGAATGCTGCAAATGCATATCTCTTGCCACATCAGCTTCATTTAAAAAAAAAGCATTTCTCACCTATTATATGACATCCTGATGTGGTCTTAAGCAATTCTGAATCCTCTTTCCTCCTGAGCATTGCTTTTTACCCAGTGAGTGTGGGCAGTTCATGGTTCCAGTCAGCACTGCTGGCACAGATTTGTGTATGTATAAATATATATGTGTACTGATGTATACCTACATCAACATAAATAAATGCAAATAAAAAATAAAATTAAATATAACTGTAAATACAGTGGCAGCTGGATGGACACTCAACTTGCTCAGAGAGCTTTGTCCTTGCATGCAGCTTTTCTGGGCAGTGAGGGTCACCTCTGGCAGCTCTGTCAGATCTGTGTGACAGCAGCTGAAGAGGAGAGCAAGCACAGGCCAAGATCCCAGAGCTGATGAAACGTAGGCTGGGTCTGCAGGACGTGTGTGGCCACAATGGCAGTACTATAATTATTAAAAAATGAATTAAAAGCTTGAATTTTGTTCACTTTATGGGCTTGACTCCCCTGTATATGATTTTTTTTTTTTTCTGAAGCATAATTATATAGTGAGTGTTTCTGCCCGGTGGAAATGGTTTCTGCTGGGGTAAGGGGGCTGCTCATACAACCCCATCCACCTCCCTTCCTTCAGCCCCACCTTCCCTAAGATGCACTGTGAGAGTGTAAATTGACTTTTGCCCTGGCAAAGATCACATGCAGCAACTGGAGTAACAAATGTGAAATCTTACCGAGTGTGTCACCTTGCTCCAAAGTGAATGCAGTGTTATTTAATACATTTAAACCCCCCTGTGGAGATGAATTATTGAAAGGAAGGAAATTGTATTCTTCTAAACCCACTTTGATGGCTGCATTTATCACATGATTAAATGGGGACACAAAGGTATTTTCCCACTAAAAAATGTGTTTGGAAATATATTAACCCTTGCTACACCAGGGTGAAGACAAAAGTGATATTTATTGACCTTTCTAGGGCGCATCTTATTTGTGTTTAAGGTCTAAATAAACAAAGTTATATCCACCATAAAACCTAATAATATTAAACCCCTTTCACTCCTGTGTAGAAGGCAGTGATGTTACCTCCCCTATACTTCATCTCACCTATGAAATCATAGACTCATGGAATGATTTGAGTTGGAAGGGACCTTTAAAACCATCTTATTCCAATGTCTTTCCATGGACAGGAACACCTTCCACTAGACCAGGTTGCTCAGGCTTTTTGAATTGGTCACAATTATTTCTGGTTTATGAAAACACAAGGAAACACAGAATCACACTTATAATTCTGATTCTTTATTTTGTTCCTTAGCTGAAAACTGCAACCCAAATTTTGTTGCTTTTGCCAAGCTAAACTTCCACTGATGTACTGGTTTGTTACAGAGTTTCATCCTCACTTTTAATGATAATCCAGGAAATTCCTTTGGAGTTAACTTATAAAGCTGGACATATATCAGAGAGGTAATTTATATATAGTGTCATTATAAAACACAACAGATTCTGTAGGATAAGACATGTGGTGCAGATAACATTTCAAGTAGTTATTTCTGAGCTGATAGCAACAGCCTGTGTGATAAATAAAATAAATGTGTTCACCTAAACACAGATGGAGGTTCTCCACTGCAATCTCACAAACTTGTTGATTTGAGAAGATGCCTCTGAAGCAAACAATTCCCTTAAGTTTAAGAGACTTTTTCACCCAATTGTCCCAGATATGAAGTAAGGTGATGGTTCAGAGCCATGAGCAAACTCTGATGGAAATTCCCTGGATATGCTTTTGCAGATAAGAATGGCAAGGTGTTGGACTTGATGGTCCTCAGGGCTCCTCACTAATTTAAGTTATTCTGTGGTTTCTATGAATAAAAAACTGAGCCATGAGTGTTGCTCATCACTGCCACTGTTGGGAGCAAATCCCAGTTGTGTGGTTGGTACCTGCTGAGCATCACCCTTGTCCCAGCTAATCCCTATAAACTCTTAATTAATCCTGGGGGAAGGGATGCAGCCATGCCACCACAGATCTTCTCCTCTTGTGGGTGCTCAAATGGGCAGTTTGTCACTTCAGCAGCAAGGTGACAGGACTGCATCTCACTGTGTCCCCTGCAGTAAATCACAGTAAAGCTTTGCAGTGTCCCCTTCATTAATCTGCTTTAATTAATGCTGTGCTACCATGTGGTACCCTGGGATGAGCATGAGGTCACTCCAGTGAGCCTTGGATTATTTGGGTTTGGTGCAAGAGGACTTTTTCCCTGCTCCCTAAACCAGTTAAGGTGTCAACCTCACCTCTTGTCTCTCTGTCTTCTCCAGATGCTGGAAGGGAGCTGGGAATGGTAGAGCAGGGAAGGTTCTTCCTCATGGGAAATGGAAGTTGATCTTCTGCCCCTTTTTGTGCAGCTTCCCAAAGCCAAACTCCCAGACAAGAGGTTCCCAAGGTCTTCCTTCCCAAGGTCTTCCTTGGCACAAAGACTGCCCTGGAGAAACCTGCAGCAGCTGTATGGAGAAACTGGATGAAACCATAAATGTTTATTTCCATGAATCCAGTTTACCATGGGGCAAAGCCAGACATCCTGTTTCCAATCCATGCAAGCCCTGGATTTTTTGTGAGCTGTGGTTTGCACACCTCACTTGGATGAAATAAAAATCTTCAGTGTTTTATTTTCGACCTTCACTGAGTCTGTAAAGTCCTGAATGTAATAAAACTATTGAGGGGGTTCCTAGAACCTTAACTCAGTATTACACTTGACACAATTGAATCTCTTGATCTGCAATGTTTCTTGCTTTAAGAAGGATTTTCCCTTCCCCTTCTCCTTTTGTCTTGGCTTACATTCACATGAAGAGCTCAGCAGTGACGTGCTGAGAAACACAGATTGCCCTAAAAAAAACCAAGAACCACCCAGCAAACAACAACAACAAAATCAAAGCATCTTCCTGCAATCAGAGCTGATTTCTGGTGAGTGAGGAAGGTGTTTTCTCCCTTTCTGTGCCCAGCAGTTTGTAACTGGTTAGATGATTTAAGGAAAGAGAATGAGAATGAGGCTTTTACGTGCAGCAGGACATAGTGACCTCTTCTGGAGCTGAGCACTGGGGAGTTTGATGGCCCTGTGGTGGGAGCTCCTAAGATGACCCCTATATTTAAACATGATTAAAAACAGCACTGAAGAGCCAGGCACAGGAAAAGCCAAAAGAACACCTTTTCCAGCAGCTGCTGGGAGTGGGGTGAGGGAGGCTGGGGATGCTGCACGCTTTGGAGTGCCATCTGCTGGCACAGGACTGGTCGGATGCAGGAGCCGGCTTTTGCAGATGAAAACTCAGATGAAAACGGTGTCAGGGAAGCCCTGATGAATCACTGAGATGAGAATAAACTCTGTAAAGAGTTGGGGTGAAACAGGATATTTTGTGTGTCTGTTGAAGAGAGAATACCTTGCTTAGTTGTGGAAACCTCCTCGACATCCCTTCTCTGTACTAAGAACAAACATACTAAATAGAATTTAAATAAGTATATTATTAATGATTTTGTGTATGAATATATGACTTCTGAGGTTCCTAGGGAGGAGGAATTTGAGCTTTAGGGCACATCTGCTGTGAGTTTGGCAGTTTTTAGTCTCAGCTTGTCTGGTTCTCATCTTTATTTAAGTCCACAGGGCTGTGCAGGTCCTCTCCATACCCAGTTCATGTCATTTTGGCACCTAAAAGTGAGCACAGCTCTTGCTCATCAGCACATCTGCCTTGGGCACAGTAGGGTCTGGAAGGCCATCTGATAAATGGCAGAGGGCTACACTTCTGGTGTAGCATGGGGTAGTGCTAATTTGCTATTTTTGAGTTTAAAAGGTTCAAAATTATTTAAATGAACAAGAAACCTCAGCTCATCGGTGTGAGAGCAGGTAAAGGTGGTAGCAAATGGTGGTGATCTGTTGGACACCTGCCTGCCTGGTCAGAGCTACCAGGCAGTCCCAGCCTGGAAAAAGTGGGGTATGAGGGAGAGTTTTGCACAAAAGTACAGGGGAAAGGGCTTTTTCTTTATAGAGAACCATATTTTTTTATTTAAATATTTTTGCATCTGCTTTTTTTTTTTTTTTTTTTTTTTTTTTTTTTTTTTTTTTTTTTTTTATGTTTCTACCCAAAGGGATTCATTTTACAGAGATGCATTCTTTGTATGTGGGATGCCATTTGTTTTCTTGTCCTACACCATTCCTGTTTATTTTGAGGTGCATTTTATTTGAGCTTGATGACATACAATGTTAGAAAAACCCTTTTCTTCTCCTTACACTGCTTGTTGCTTCCAAGCCTGCGGGCACTGACCCATTGTAGACTTGAGTTCACACAAAATCCCTTTAATCATCCTTTTGCCTTCTTGACCCTCCCCTTGCTCCCTCTTCAGTCTCAGAGCTCACCAGTGATGCTTTTTCCTCTTCCAAGCTGTGAGGAGCTGGAAAACATTGCAAATTATTAACTGACCACCAAAACAAAGGTTTTTGAAAGTGTGGTATGGAGCTGTGTGGGCTATTTTTGGAACTGCTTTATTTGGAATTGCTTCTTTGTTTACAAACTGGTGATTGTATATAAGACTCGAAATAGGAGGTGAGTTGGGAAACCTTCCAATGCTGAATTTTAGTAGGTGCCCCTGCAGATCACAAACATTTTGCAAACTGAGGTATTTCTATCTAGGGGGAAGAACCCATCCTCATTTGTGGCATGTTGCCCCTGGCTGGATACCAGTGCCCACCAAAGCTGCTCTGTCACACCCTCAGCTGATCAGGGGAGACAAAATGTAGTGAAAGGCTCATGGGTCAAGATAAAGACAAGGAGAAATCACTCACCATTTACTTCACAGGCAAAACAGGCTTGATATGGAGAAATTAGTTTAATTTCTTACCAATTAAATCAGAGTAGAATAATGAAAAATAAAACTGAATTTTAAAACATCTCTCCCGTACCCCTTCCATCTTCCCAGGAAAACTCACTCATGAATTCTCTACCTCCTCCCCACCAGCATCATGGAGGGAATGGGGTGGGAAATGGGACCAGCTCATCTCCAGCTGTCTCTGCTGCTCTTTCCTCTCACCCTTCTCCAGAGTGGGGCCCTTGCACGGGGTCTGAAGTCACACCAGTAAAACTGCTCCAGCACAGGCTCATCTCTCCACAATTCCACAGCTCCTGCCAGGGTTCTCTGCCTTCCTCTGTCTTGGGGTTTTTGTTCTGTTTCTTTTGTTCTGTTTTTTTCATGATTCTCAGAAGGAAATGGAAATTGGTGGGTCTGGATGTGTTCAGAAAGGGGAATAGGTTGAGTTGCTGCCGAGTGCAAGGACTTTTTACATGCAAAGAGTCTGGAGAATTGATGTGTTCCCTGGGTTTGTTTGTCTGCTGTTCATCATGGAATATTGGCTATGGGACTGGGAGTAGACCTGGCAAGTAAAGTCAGACAATTTGTGTGGCCCCTCAGTGAGTTTGAATGCTCCTGTCTCTGAGAGCAGAGGAATTGGGCCGTGGTCTCTTCATGGTGAGGGGATTTGGGGAACACCCTGTTCCTTTCAGTAGGGTTGTGTTGTCATTTTCCTTGCTTATGGAGCAGGAAAGGTGGAAGGGAGAATGAAAGTTTTTCAGGGATATTCATCCCATGTGATTTCCTCTTCAAGAAAGTCGTGTAGTCATTGCAGAGGCTGACAGGAAGTCATTTTGCAAAAGGAGTGATGTGACACCTTCCTCTGTTCATTTCCCTCAGTTTCTACTGAAAAGCCAAGGAATTGGTGGGATATTTCATATTTATCCACATCATTGCATTTAACACCTCAGAGCTTTCCTTTTGATATCCTCTGTTAATTCCCAGCATCACAGCAGGGAACAAATCAATCTCCTCGTTCTCTGCTGCAAATATTTGGTGATGAAGTTACCGATAAGCTCTAAATTAGTTTTCATAGTTTCAGAATGCAAAGTTGTAGCTGTTATAGCCTTACATACCATGGCAACTGGTTCCTCTTGGCAGGTTGCTCCACTGCCTATGATAAAGATGACTTTGGCTTCATTTCAGGACCAGTGATGTGAGAAGACTGCTTGTCTGCAAAATCTTTTCCATCAAGAAAATTCCTTGTGCTGTGATTCACTCATACCATATGTGGAGGAATTAAATGCTGGGTGAGACGCATGAAGGAAACCCCACAGGAGGAGAAATGATTTGACAGCTGATCCATAGAGCTCTTTCAGCCACCTCTAAAGAAAATGCTGTGATGCCAGTATGAGTTTCATTACACATCTGGGCTTGACTCATCTGCTACAGTGAAAGAAAGAAACCCAAAGAAATAATTAAAGTTCGTTATTGAGTGTATATGAAGTAGCATTATTAAAGTATCTCCCTCACATTTATTTATAACCCTTCTTCCTGACATGTTTCACAAACACCACTGAATGATTATATATTCTTTGCCCAAAATCTGAGGATGTTGCTCTGCATTCTATTCATCACTTGCTCAGTCAAAATTTATGTTCCTGCACAATCTGTACGTTTTCTGAGATCTCTTTGTGTAGGTACATTACTCATGAGACCTACCAGGCATATTCAAAATGTGTCAGGGTGGAAGGGCTCAAATTTCTTTCAGAGAAAGCCAAGTTCTTCTGAGGAGTGTTGGACTGGGTACTGTCACTGCATGACAGGGTAAGACTGGAGGAGAAGAATATCTCCATCCTCACAATCCACACATTTTGGTTGGCAGGATGGAGTTGCCAATGATGACAACTGAGCTATCATAGCTCCTCTTGGAAAAATATCTGGGACTTCAGGATGTGTGCCATGCTCAGAACCTTTTGTGAAACTCAACCAAGTGTTGTTTCTTTTTTTGACCAGGGCAGTGATTGTTCCTCTGTTCTCAGCACTGGTGAGGCCACACCTCAGGTGCTGTGTCCAGTTCTGGGTCCCTCAGGTCAAGAGGGGTTGGAGCATGTCCAGGGAAATCAACAGAGCTGAGGAAGGGTTTAAAGAGCCAGTTCTGTGAGGAGAGGCTGAGGGAGCTGGGGGTGTTTAGCCTGGAGAAAAGGATGCCCAGGAGGGACCTTCTTGCTCTCTACAATTCCCTGGCAGGAGGTTGTAGCCATGTGGGGGTTACTCTCTTTTCCGAGGGAACAAGGGACAGGATGAGAGGAAATGGCCTCAAGCTGTGCCAAGGGAGGCTCAGGTTGGACATCAGGAAGAATTTCTTCACGGAAAGGCTGGTTAAACATAGGAAGGGGCTGCACAGGAAGGTGGTGGAGTCACCATCCCTGGGAGTGTTCAAGAAGTGACTGAACGTGGCACTTGGTGCTCTGCTCTGGTTGACAAGCTGGTGATTGTTCCAAAGCTGGACTCAATGATCTTGGAGGTCTTTTCCAACCTCAATGATTCTGTGATTCTCACAAAACTAAAGCCTAATCTCACAAAACTAAAGTCCTTGGGAGACTGGCCCAGGACACACCTCAAGGGCTTGTCTCTCCTCTGTGTTCCTGCTGGTCTCACCCCCTTCCGTTTGCCAAATGAGACCTGAGAATAGATCAGAGGAGTATGGATTAGCTGTGTGGCTTTGGTGTATTAGCACAGCTGTGTTTGAGCTGAGCAGCAGCAGGGCTAAAAGCACAGGCAGTGGATGCAAATAAAAGGACTCCAGCAGAAAGGTAATGTAAACTCATCAGGGACTTTAAAATGCTGAGCCAGATCGATGCTCCTTTGCTGATGGAAAGTGTCACCTCCCTCAGCAGGCAGTGTCAGTGGTTCAGGGAGAGCTTCCCATGGAGAAAGCTGGTGTGCAGCCTCATGATTATGATAAAATATGCAGGGATATTGTAGACTCAGTCACCTTCCACAATTTCGTGTGGAAAATATATGTCCAACACTAACTGTGCCAACAGTTTCTTTGCTCGGTCTGATCTCAGATAAATACAGAGTTTAGTATTTATCTGGAAAAGCAGCTTTTTCCATTTTTTTTTTCATTTACCTATTTTTGTCTTTATTATTAGAAGTACCCTGTGACAAAGAACATTCTTTTCCAGAATGTGGGCAGAATGTTGGTTTATCTTCAGAAATTAGTGACAAATATTTCTTCAAGAGAACAGAGATATTTTTTGTCTAAAAATGAGATTTCCTGCTTCCCAACAGTTGGTCTGTGTATGGCAATGAAGGAGAAACAACAGGAATGTGTAGATTTTTATAAGGGCTATTCTGTTTTTGGAAAGATTTTCTGCCTTCTTTCTCCCACCCTTCCTGCTGAAATATATCAACATTAGTGAGGGTTCCAGCCCCCATGAGGGTTCTATCTCAGCTCCTGTCACACCTGGCTGGGAGATCTGTGCATTTTGGAGGTAACCTGGATCTACCTTTGGCTTCCTTTCAATTCACTTCCAAGCTTTCTTCCCTCTTTGTCCCCTTTCTGAGCACCTTTTGTGTTCTTCTTTCACTCTTGACAGTCTCTGCACTATTTGTTTGGGTGTCCCTCTTTGTTTGTCACCTTCTCTCATTTCCCCCCAGATTTTGTTCATGTCATTCCCCTCTGTAAAATTCTTGACAAAACATTTGAGAGCAAACAGCTCTGAAGCCATTTCCTTGTCACGTGTTCCCCTTTTATAGCATATGATATGATCAGTTACATTTCTGCCCATAACCATAGGATTAATATTTAAATTGTGCTTATTGACATAATGATACCCATTGTGAGGCTAACAATATAAATATGCTGGAGGAACAGCTAGGAAAACAAGATAAGAGAGTCTCAATGCCCAGGGGACGTACACAAGGTGGAGAGTAATAGGGGAACATTATGTATTTTGCTCATCAACAATTTTTCAATGAAAGAGGATTTAAAAACTGCTGCAGTTTTCAGCACATTAAGAGTGTGAGGTGAATTGGGATTAGCTTTTGTAGTGACTCTGTGTTGTAACAAACTACTTGTGACTCCTGCTTAGTTTGTGGAGTTCTTCACCTCCCTGGAGCCTGTGGAAGTCCAAAGTGTCCTCAGCAAATATTGCTCTCTTCTTATTTGAAAATTTGAAGAGATGTGAAACAGGGTTGATCCAGGATTGGGAGTTTGAATGGTTAAAAAAAAGTCTGTTTCTGCCTGATTTCTGCACTGCCCTTTAGAGCTCTCCTTGGAGAGAAGAGTAGTGATCTTCATAACTCAAAAGTACAGTGTCATGCTGGAAAGTAACCATCTGAAATGAAACAAATGTGTTTGGTACAGCTGTCACTGGATAATTAAATATCAAAAGCCAAACAGAGGTAGAAATAACTTTTGAGAAGACATCATGGGAAAATAAAGGATCAAAAAAGGCAGCATCGATAGGCAGGAAAATTTTGGTATAACCTTCACTAGGATCAAAATTCTACCCTCACCACGAAATCCCAGGAATTATAAATCTTTTCTTGCTGATAATTCTATTTCTATTCCTTCCACATTGCATGAAAGCTCAGCCTGAAGTTTGGGAGAGAGGAGGGTGGGATCTGTGAGGAAACCAGCTGTTACACAGTGGCTTCAGCACTGCAGTACATCCTTCTTGGTCCATATTGGGCCTCCCTTGATTGATTTAAATTGACCTTCAGGCTTCCTTTTGCTCCTGAGCACTAAATCCTGGAGAAGCAAAGACCTCCTGTCTGACCTGAGCACATTTCATGGATAATCTCTGTGTCTGTTCTCTAAACTCTGTAGCATCTTCAACAGACACAGCACTGAGCATCTGCTTCCTCCTCTCTCCCCACCACTGGTTTGTTTCTAATGAAATATTTATTAAGTGAATGATATTTGCAGTCTGAGGAGGAGATAATTCATGCAAGCAATCAGCTCTGGGTTAACTGGAGAATGAAAATGTCTTGGACCGTAGCAAAAACTCATAATCAAAGGGCTCCCCAGCTATCCATCAAACAATCAATTACTGTATCCATTAGTCCCCTTTCACCACACATTAGAACAATTTACTAGACATGCTAATGTCTGGGTCATTGCTCCTTAAGGATGAGCAAACAGTAGGGGCATCTATCAAAGTTTTGATGCAGTGTGATCTCACACAGTGTGAATATATAGCTTAGATCACTTCATATTCTCATGGTGTTAAGTATATTAAAGACCTGGTCTGTGAGGGAGATGCTGGTTGCCTCCTGTTCTCACCAGCTGAGGGAAACTTGTCAAAAGAAGTTGAACTTTTCACATGATTCTGCCTTCTGTGTGGTGAGAAGGGAGGTCACCCTGTGTGACAGATGAATAAACAAGCTGCACATCAGTAAACCAGAGGTGGTTTTGTCATTTCTTTGTCACACTGGCCAGGTAATTGAAAATACATTTTCTACTTTTACGTGTGCCATGTGGGGGAAAACAGGATTTCTCCATGAAGAGGGAATCCAAGAGGCAACTTCTAGGGCAACACCCCAGACCTGTCTTGCCTCTCTGTCCTCACCTAGTTCCTGACAAATCTACTGGGAATTCAAACCATGCAGGCTGAAGGAATCTCTGTTAATTCCTCCACAGTGTAGACTTCTATCTCTGAAGGCAACAAGACTCTTTCTATAGGTAGTTGGGAGAAACAAATACATTTTAATGTACTCAGCTGAGCTAAGTATGATATATTGTTTTCAGTTTGGTTTTTTTGTTTGCTTGTTTTGTTTTGTTTTGTTTTTTTAATCTATGTGGGTTTTGGTCAGTTTTTTGTTGTTTTTTGGTTGGTTTTTTTTTTTTTCTTTTGTTTTGTTTTGTTTTTTTCTTTAATGTTGTTTTGGATGGTTTGGGGTTTTTTTCCCCATAGTCTCCCTTGGCCACAGCTGGGCATGTGTAGTGTAAATCTCTACTTCTGAGCCTGACATTCAAGGCTCCCTCTATAGTCTGTGGCCCAGTCTTGTGTTAAGTAGCTGTCAATCTTTTTAATCTGGAGAGCAGGGCTCTTATCTCCATTGACTTTATTGACCATGTCTCCATTGATTATAGTGGGAGTCTTAATCAGGAGCTCGAGGTCAGTGCCTCCACTGTGGGTATGTAAAGCTGGAGAGGTGGAATTCTGGCAGTTCAATTTGCCTGATCAATTCAAACAAAGATATCCACTGTGCAAACATCTCAAATTGATGTTAAGAGGGATCCCACTTACATGTCAATACCACCAGTCCTGAACCAGCATCTGGCTAATTTATCCCTCCTTCTCTGAATGACACTTGATATCTGATGGAACTAAGTGGCAGCTCTGTTAACAGGGTAAAGCTCCTTGTCTCTATTGACAGTTTGGAGAAAAGGCCAAAAAAATGAAGGGCAGAACTTTATTGGATTGAATCTCCCACTGGAGAAACCCACTTCACAGGTTTGAGTAGACAGGGAGCAGAAGGAAATAAATTCCCTGCAAACACCCTTCCTGTAGTTCACCCTTTGTCCCTCCAGAATTCATGGGTTCAGTGGCAGTGTCTGCACCCATATGTGTTAGTAAGGAGCTTCTTGGCAGTGAAAACCTGGGGTTATGTGATAAAAATCTCATTTTCATGTGCACAAACTTTCAGAGGAACAGCAGAAAACTGTCGCCTTTCCACAGAGAGAATCCTGTTCCAGTGTGGGTTTGCAGACAGAGGTCTCTTTCAGGGAGTGAAATATGATTTTAATTCAGTGAGTGTGTCCCAGCCTTTCAGAATCAGTTCATTACTTTTTTTATTACTGTAGGAGTGGAAAATAATCATATTTGTGTCCTTTGGGACTGGGTCAAATAGTTAGAAAAATTATCAAGATGCAACAAGTCAACCAATCAAAGCCCCATGCAGCATTTTTGAGAGTGGACTTTAAGACGTGACAAAATTTCTCCTGTGTTTGGGTAGAAGTTTCCAACAGAAATATGCTTTTATGGCACAAGCAGTGAAATCTTGGAGTTTATGGCTTGGGAAGGGCTTTGGTATATTCAGAGAAAACAAAAAAGAACATGAACAGGGCAAGTAAAATAACATGAGGTATACAGTCTATAAACATCAGATGAGAAAATGAGGGAGCTAAATTAAATAGTCTTGAAGAAAGTATCAATAGAGACATGACTACAGTCTATAAATATTTTCAAGGTGAAAATACAAATGAAGACCAGGTGAATTATTCACAGAGTTAAATGATAGAAGCCAGGATAGCCTGATGGTAGGAAAGAAACATGTAGGTTAAGTGCTCAAACTAATAAAGAACATTTGTGTGGATGGCTAAACCGCCCCATCAGTTTGCAAAGTCAATAGCACAGTTAAAACAGAAGTAAAATAAATAATAATGATAGTGCAATAAAAATCTGTGGCAGAAATTATCTGAATGTTTATCTGTGGCCTCTCCTGCCTCTGACACAGTTAAGACATTGTCCTGATATTAACTGGAAAAATGGGCAGATTATGGATGATTTTGTTACATGTCACGTTCCGGAGGCGCTGAGCTGAAAACATTTCAGCATTTTTTTTATCTTAATCCTTTTGCTGAATGCTTTATTTTGGAAACAGTTTAGGTAGCTTTTCAATCCTCATGAAAGCCTGTATGCTAATGGGGTGGTGTGGGACTGAATGAGGAAAGGTTAACATCTCTGTGAGTGTATATCACCGAGACAGCACCGAGCACCTGAGGATAATAAAGCTGCTCTGCATCACTTCCCTTCCTGAAACTTCCTATTTCTTGTCACCATTTGGAAGGTTAAATTCACTTCATCCTGCCCTGTAAAGAACTCATACAGGATAAATTAGCAAACTGCCAAATTCTCCCTATTTCATTCTCCCTGGACAAACTCAGAGCAAGATTTTGTTCCCTTTAGCAATGTTTACACTTCCTATTTTCATTATTTCACTTTGCAGGCACTTTGGTGCCAAATACACCTCTGTGTCCTAATTTCCCTAATAGCGTTAGTTTCTCTTCCCTGAGACATTGCCTAGATCTGTAATAACTCTATCACTATTCTTGAGGAAGAATATAATTTTCTTTCTGCTGTTCTTGTGTTTTTCTCTAAATCAGTAAATGTTCTCACTTGATTTGACTTGAAATTCCAGTTGTCACTCTTCATTTTTCTGGAGATTGAAGCTCACATCCTCTGAATAAGGTTGTCTGTTGTTAAATATTTCCAGTAAAACAATGTCCTCTTGTCCATGTCAGTCCTTGCTGTCAGAGCACACAGAAATCAGGGCAAGCATTTCCTTCCCTTCAGTTAAGCTCATATTTTAAGGTTGTTTGCAGGTTGGGAGATTAGAGTTGGGTGGGAAATATCACTGGCCAGGGGGAAGAACCATCAACCCCTCCTGTATGGACAGGTGGGCACTGGAAAAGTTCTATTGATGTTTTGGGGCTTTAGTGGGAACACTTAGAGGGACAGAAGCCATTTCACCAATTTAGTTGAAAATGTGATCTCTGTTTCTCTGAATGTATCTCTTTAGGAGCAAATGCTACAGAACCTTTTAATTGTAGAAGTTCCTGTCTAACTGGGCTCTGCTGTGCAGTGCTCTTCCATGATTGTACACTTAAAAACACATCACTGTAATCAAATCCAAATTTCCAAGTGTCTTTATTTCATCCCAGTATTGCCACTTGTATGATCATGTCCCTTGAGCTGTAATATCTGGTGTTTGGAGGAAAAGGGGGAAAAAAAAAGTTTGGTTTGAAGCATGGGGAGATTATAACAGGAAATCAGTTCTGTGTCCCCCCAGCATGAGAAGGTCATGGATCATTTGTAGGGAGTCCCAAGGAGGCCATGAAGATGTTCAGGAAGCTGGAGCACCTTTGCTCTGGAGCCAGGCTGGGAGAGCTGGGGGGGTCCAGCCTGGAGAAAAGAAGGATCCAGGGAGACCTTAGAGCCCCTTCCAGTTCCTAAAGAGACTCCAAGAGAGCTGGAGGGAGACTTTGGACAAAGGACTGACGTGCCAGGAAATGGGCAAACAACCTCAAACTGAAGTTGGGGAGATTTAGATTGGATATTAGAAAGAAATTATTTAGTATGAGGGTGGTGAGGCTCTGGCACAGATTGCCCAGAGAAGCTGTGGCTGCCCCATCCCTGGAAGTTTTCCAGGCCGGGTTGGACAGGGCTTGGAGCAACCTGGGATAGTGGAAGGTGTCCCTGCCCATGTCAGGAATTGGAGTGAAATGATCTTTAATGTCCCTTTCAACCCAAACCTTACTCTGGTTCTATGATTATTCAAAATGAGACTCTTTTGTGGATGGTGCCAAAAAGTGTGGGGGGATGGTGAGGTGTTGTCCCATCCTGCTGCTCAAATCTCAGCTCCTACTTTCATCTTTCTCTCCCACGAAGGGGGGCCCCAACTCTCACAGGGAGGCAGGAACTTTGTCTGTGTCCCCAGCCCCTTTCCCATCAACTGAGCTCCCACCCCTCCGAGGCTCTTGCAGATGTGTGGTGACAAGATTCCTCAGATTTTTGTCCTAATTTGGGATCAGGCTTTTGGGCAGTAACAGAAGCATCCTGGCAGTTCAGGGGCTTTAAAATGGGCAGATATTTTTTAAAGAGTCATTAAATGAGAATGGTTCTCACTATCAGATTCTGAACATTTGCTTGGACACTGAACAGTCCACTGAAACCCTGCCAAAGGCCAGGAACAAAGAGAGATTAAAAAATTGTTGCCAATGGAGTTTTGTGGGAGTCAAACGTGTTTCTAAAAATAAAACTGGCTGAGCAGTCCAAAAACAAAATGCATAATACAAAAGCAGTCTATTTTTTTTTTTTTTTTTAA
>VZRH01003762.1:89700-123566 GCA_013397555.1 Urocynchramus pylzowi | reverse complement strand
AAACAAAATGCATAATACAAAAGGAGTTTTTTTTTTTTTTTTTTTTTAAGAAAGAGACATATTTTTATTTCCAGCATCTTTCTGCTTTTCCACTGCTCCAGAGTGGCACTGTGCCTGTGCTAGGGATTGTCTCTGCTGCAAGAAATCAAGCTGAATTTGGTTCTTGACTCTGTGTGAACCCAGGAAAAAAAAAGGCTCCTCACTATTTTAATTTTCTTGGTACTAGATGGGTGTTAATGGATGAGCCAGTGACTCATTCTCCCTCTTGTTTGCCTTTCTAGCAGGAACCTGCTCACCAGCTGTGCAGCACTTATGTTGGGAGGCAGAGACAACACGATACTTTTCTAGACAGTCTTGATGTGTCTGTGAGCTTTTTCAGGCATGGGTCATTCCCACAAATGCTGGGGGTTTCAGCTGCTCAGAGAGGGAGCTGTGAGCAGGGGGTCTCTGCCTTGCATCAGGATCCAGGGGCAAACAGAGCTCAGCTCTCAGACAGCACTGCCAGCCAAAACGTGGTGCCAGCAGAGATGTGCAGAGACAGAGAGTGCTGAGAATGTAGCACAGACAGCTAGGAAAGGGCAGAAACAGCTTTAGGAATGTGTTGTGATGCTATAAAAACACCAGTGAGTGCTCTCCTTCCTGACAGCCTTAAAGGAATGTGTATCCACTTGCTCTCTGTGTATGGAGATGCCCCCTGAAGGTGGTGGCAGCCCAGGCAGGTGGCTTTGGGAAGGGTGGGTGCAGTCAGGCTGAAGCCATTCAGTGAAATGGGTTTGAAAAGCAGAGCATGTTGGGTTACAGAGAGGGGAGATGTGTGCCCCTCGTCACTGATGTGGTTTTGTTTCACTCACATCGCCGTGGGAACCTCTATTTGCATGGTAGATCAAGTTGCCAAATCAAGAGGAAGAAAAGGAGAAGGACTGGAAATAGGATCAGAACAAGCTGCTCCTTCCTTCAATCAGACAGGGTGAAAGTACATGGCAAAATGTAGCCCTCATGATCAACTGAAGTTTGACCTAGAAGCTGATGATCTCCATGAGCAAAATATGAGTGTCAGCCCCACCATCTAAGCCTGGTAGGAAGGGCATTCCTCCTAAATTTGGTCTTCAGTGTGGGGAGAAAATGTGCTGTGCTTCTTAAAAGCACATCAGTTATCAGAGAGCTAAACCTCAGGCTCCTGGCTCATTTTCTTTTTCTTCATCTACCACAGACAGGTCATTTAATTCTCCCACCCTGAGTACAGTAAGATTGACTCTGAACTCAAGCAGCCCTGGGTGATGAGGTCAGGATTGCTTAGAATGAATTTGGTGAAGTAATAAAGTCTTGAAGGCAAGCTAAAGAAGAGGAAAACAGTAGGAGGTATGAACTAGGTACTCTGTTACTAAGTCTCTTCCAGTTCCAGGAAACTGAAAAGATTTTCTCAGTCCTCATGACTGCAGAGTCCTAAATGAGTAAATTTAAAAATGTTGAAAAGCAAACTAGAAAAATACTTTCTGTTAATACATTCTCCCTAAAATTAGTAATTTCTTGCAGATTCTGTAGGAGGAAACTGGTGGAAAGGGTGGTTTTCTTACTCAATTTCACATCCCTTTCATTCAAAAGTAAACACCTTGATCAAGACTGAAAGCAGAAACACATAAAGGATTCTAGTTAATTTAAATAAAAATGCACTTCAGCCCGTCCCATTATGCTGATTTCCCCATCCTCGTTTTTCTCATGCTACATTGGTGCAGAGTAATCAAATTTGCATAAGTTGAAGAAAATGCTTAATCCATTTCTGTATTTGCCTGTGTCCGTGATGCACACAGGAAGGGTTCAATACATTTCACTTGAAAGTTGTCCTTGTTGTGGTAGTTTTAAATTTGGCCTTTTTTTTGAGTGAAAAGGAAGAGCAGGTGATGGTTAATTTGTGATTTCTTGTGATGCATTTCTTTCCCAGTTGTTGTGGGAAGCTCCTCTCCTAAGACAATAGAGCTCAGATTACCAATCACTGCTGTGATCTTCTGTGTGAAAGATAATGCAAAATTGTAATATCACAATTTCTTCCCTCTAAAAGATTTAGAAGTCCCAGGCTGCTTGTTCTGTGCCTGCCTGAGGCCTTTCTACCTGTAATTGCTTTGGGCTTTTGCTTGGCATGGCACAGCTCTAAATTTCATTGAGCCTGCAAGGTTAGTTGTTTTGGAGGGATGGTTTGAGAGACACCTTCTAATCCAATTTATCTGCCAGCCTTAACCTGGCTGTATTTTGGGGATGGTTGGGCCAAACTGGCTGTTCTGTGTCATTTTTGTCCCAGGCAGCTTTGCAGTGCCAACCTGCGATTAAAAATGTGTCAGGCAGAGTAACTCCAGCAGAGCTCTGCACTGTGGCCCTCCCTGCACGGTGTTTTATTGATCTCTAATGCAGACACTCCAGCCTCATTATTCTACATGCAATAAAATGTGAATCTCTGAGCCTGGATGCTGCTGAGGATGGGAGATCCTCATAAAGGCTGTTTATGTGTCTATATGTACTATAAAGCAAGAGATAAACATCTCTGCATTTGCATTTGGCTCGAAAGCCAGAGACAAACGTTACCCAAGGAGATGTGAGAGTTTGCAGGAGCTGTGGGAGGTGTAGTGGTTGCTGCTGGCGCTGGCCATATCCCTGCTAGAGGTGCAGGAGGCTTCTGGAGGTTGGGGAAGATAGAGAAACCTTCCTTGGTTTACTCCCTGGGTCATATAAAGGCTCTGAAATGCTTTTTTATTCATGGTTCCAGAAGATTTCCTTTCTTGGAACTTCCTGCAGCCTGTAGTACAAAATTAGCTCAGACAAGTGAAACTGGTTTTACCTGTGCTCCAATAAACTGGGGGATAATAAGGAATTTGTGAATGGTGCTGTGCAAATCAAAGGTCTTACAGCTCCTGATGCTCCAGATGCTTGAAATGTGCATGTGTGAATGGAGTAGTGGAATGGTCAGAGAAAAAGGAATTAGTGCTCTTTCTTATTCTCCAGAATTAGTTTTTCAGTCCAGGTGGGGGACTTCTGGCTCAAATTGAACTTTCTGTCAAATAGGATCCCCTGATCCCTTTCCAAGGGCTGCTTTCCAGCCTCTTGCTCCCCTTCCCCACTCTGACAACAGCTCTGCCACATCCATCCCAAGATATTGTATCACCTTCCCAAACTTTCACACACAGAAATTAAACCCTCCTCCTCAGGACACAAGCCTGGTGGAGTTTGGAGTGGAAGGAGGTGATGTAGAAATGGGTTGATGTTGTTTTATTCCAATCTTAATCAAGTTCCTTTCTCAACTTCTGTCTTCATGCTGAGGTTGAAAGTAGAATTTGTGAGTGTCTTCCTCAGTCCTTCATTCTCCTGTCCCTGTGGTGTCACTCGCCTGGTAGGCAGTTTGTAAATCCAGCTTAACTAAATCCTGACTATTTACATCAACTCTTACAGTTATTTTTGACAAGATTGTGAGAGGCCCATCTTATTTCTCACCTTTATTATCCATCTTGTACTAACCTGAAGGGACTAACTCCCTGGAGGGAGTTGTATAATTTTTGTACTCTGTTGTATAATTTTTGTCTATATCTTGAGGTTTTGGGGAGGATTGGAGAGGAAATTTTCCTTTGGAATCACTAAACATTTCTCTGTCACTTAAAGACACTTCTCATCTGTCTCCAGTCAATATTTCATGCCCTGAATTTGTGGTGAAGGAACAGTCTTGTAACTGGCAATCAGGAATGTCATCATTGAAGTTAGTGATGTAAAAAAGCTCTGCAGGAGATGTCAGGACACTCTCACTGCTACAGGAGACTCCCAAATCTCTGCAGATGGACTGTGAGGGCTGGCTGGTGTTATGTTAGCTGGAGTTCCCATCAGATTTCTGCTTCTCTGTGGAATAAAGAACATATGGGAGCCAGAAGAGAGGTCATTTCAATCCCTTGCTTGGTGATTTTGTGTGACAAGAGTTGTCAAATTTGTGGTATTCTGTCCCTTCTGATAGACTAATGGGGAGTGAGGCAGGACCAAGGTTGGGAGGGGGTTATTTTTGGAGGGGTCTCAGACATGCAACTTCTGAGGCAAAGATTTTACTGCTGATAAAGTACAGGCACTGACAGAAGCTGTCACCATCCAGATAAAACCTTTTTTTTTTTTCCCCTATCAGCAGCTGCATATAGCATCTCCCCACTGGCAGAATAAATCTGATAAAAAAAATGTAGTTGTAAGCAGCAACGATTTTATCCTGGTGAAAAGATTTTATCCAACAAGAAAAATGTTGTGCCTGGGCATAATTTTTCAGATATGGTGAACAACAGCATGGTATGACCCTCAGTCCTAAGGATTTTGTGTTAAAAGAACTACTGAGCATATCAGATACACTCAACTTTTTCCTGTGCTATAATTTTTTTTCATTGGCAGAGTTCAGTTTATAGATACATCTTGACAAAAAATCTGCCAGAGGCAAATTTCAACAAAAGAACAACTTCAAACACATCCAATTAACAATTTATGAAAGGAAATCCGACAGAAAATTACACAGAGATTCACAGGGCATAAAATTTGGCACTAAATCAAATTTATTGTGGAAATGCCTGTACAGGGAGTTATGGCCCCTTCTAGTGCAGTGTCAAAGGGAACTTTATCTGTGGAGGCTCAGCGAGTGCCCTCGATCTGATCTTTTCTTGCTATAAATAAAATGTTTTGTCAGACATGGCAATGAACATAACTCAGAAGGGAATGAAGAGCACTGATAAGCCCAGCTATATGCAGCTTTCAATCAGAAGCATTAGAAATGATTAGATTTCTTCAGAGTTTCAGATTTAAGATTTTTTTCACTTTATCACAGAAATGAGGGGCTCAGTACCATGGACAGCACAAAAAAAAAAATATAAAATCACTTTTTTTTTTGTTAGTGCAGCGTACAGACCCTGATAGCAGGTCATGGTGACTGCATTTAGCATTATTATGGAGCCATTTTTATGTCTGGGAGGAAACACCAGTCCCTCTGCATCCTGTTGTTTTACTGATTTACTCATTCAGCAGCCGTGGTTGGATTTTTTCGGAAGATGTTAAGGATGCAAACACATGTAATTGCCTTCAGCAGCTCTGAAATTAACTTAGGTCACTACTTTGTTTAGAGAAAAAGATCTGTGTCTAGACCTTTACCTATTTAAACACATGGGTAGCTGGTTTTCTTCTAAAAGATGACTGAGCAGCAGCCCTTGTATTGTGTTTTCTGAGTAATTTGCAGGATTATTTACAGATACCAGGCCCAGCAAGTGAGGATGACAAATAAAGTTGACACAGGCCAAGATAAAGCATATTTATGGTACATCTGTGTTATTCCATGGACTAACCTAATCTGAAGAGTTGGTTGTTGCCTCTCCTGTTATCCCTGTGGCCCCACATCAGAACAGGAAACATTTGAGCACTTGTAAATTTGTCACCTTCCCCTGAAATTCAGACCTGCGAAGGACAAGCATGGCTTTGAGTGTCCATTCGTGGGCACTGAGGTCCTTGCTGTGACCAGAGCACACAAATTTCATCAGAATGTTTTTCCTGTGTCTTCATAAGGCAGATTCTTGGGATCTTCCAGCCCATTGACCATGTGCAGTTTGCCTCTGCTCATCTGAGCCCACTGGTGAAGATGAGAGGATATCTCTGTCACCAAATGAAGCATTAGAATACCCCAAGGGTTTTTTTCCAGAGTCCATCAATACACTCTTTTGGCACTGAAACAGTCTACCAGGAAAGTTAGTGTCCAAGACACATACTAATTAGTGAATAAAACACCCCCAGAGTATCTTAATCCTATTAAAAGATGTCTTATAAAGTATAAATTAATCTTTAACCTAATTTTAAATTATGATTTTCTTCCTGTAACACACCCTTTCTCAGTAAATCCCTGGAAAGCAGAAGGTGAAACAATGTTAAGACATTAATGTCAAAGATTTTCATTTTCTGTTCATATTTTGAAAGATACTTGACTGTTTGATGCTGATTTTCCTATTTCCTTCTACTTCTTAAATCACCCCACTTCCTTCACCATGTTGTGTTATTTTCCTTGTCTCCAATGAGGCATGGTGATCATAATAATGAATTAATTTCATAAGACAAAGTCTAAGTGTAGGCAAATGCAAAAATTATTTTGTTTCTAAATACAGGAATTGCATACTTTTAAAGAGTTAAAGAAGATTTAGAGAGTTAAATAAACATTTCCAGACTCAAGTCCTCCCAGTCCTTCCAGCTCTCCAGTCCTGTGCCCTTCCATCTAAATGTCCTGTGGCCTCACTTCCTGTTCTCACTGTGGGAATTCAGGGGAATTAATGGTTTTGAAGATGTAGCCACAGTAAGACACCAAAGGCTTTTATTTTTCAGGCACTACTCCCAGTGTTTGGGCTTCAGATAAACCCAGATTCAGAGAACTGAACATCCCCCTGAGTACTTGTTTTCTCCTGTAGCTTTCAGAGGCTTTGGGGATGTTTAGGTCAAGGATGTGCTGTGGCCACTGCCATTTCTTCTTTCAACTTCAGAGCATCAGAAGCACTTGGTTTGCTTTTTTGTTGCAACTTTTGGTTAGGAGTCAAAGCTCAGCTCAGGACCAGGTTAGAGGACCATAAACATTGTTTGAAGTGGAATCCTCATGCAGTTGTAAGGCTGGAGCCTTCAACAACACCTCTTAGTTTAGAACTTGATCTCAGCCTACAAACCAACCTTGAGTCAGTTAATTCTCCAAGCCCAGTCAGGACTGAACCTGACACAGGCTCAGGACCTAAAGGCTGGGTGGAAAAGACCTCGTTAAACCTCTGCCCCTACTTTTTGGGTAGATCCAACTGGTTCTTGAGCAAGGACGTGAATATAAGTGGAGCTCCCAAAATAGAAGAAAATGTTATCTTGGGGCTTATAAAACAAGTTAGGGACTTTAAAAAAAAGAAAGGGAGAGAAGCTTATTAAACAGGCAGATAGGCCATGGGTGGATGATTTTAAACAGAAAGAGGAGATATTGAGGTTAGATATTAGGAAGAATTTCTATCCTCAGAGGGTAACGAGGCACTGGAACAGGTTGCTCAGAGAAGCTGTGGCTGCCCCATCCCTGGAAGTGTCCAGGGCCGGGTTGGATGGGGCTTGGAACAGCCTGGGATAGTGGAAGTTGTCCCTGCCCATGGCAAGGTATGGAATGAGATGATCTTTAAGATCCTTTCAGCCCCAGCCATTCTGTGATTCTATGACTGTGATCAGATGTGTCAGAAAAACCAGGTCAACTCCACAAACCTGTGAGTTGCTCAAGCTGATCACTCTGTGCTCACATTGCTGCAGTGATTTCCCCTGTTTTAAGCTGTGCCATTTTTCTCATAAATGGAGAAGATCGGAACCTTTGTGTTTTGAATGTTGCAAGTTGGATCATAAAGTCTTTAATGCAAATGAGTAGGATTTCTCTGTGCCTGAGAAAGTGTCTAATTCAGGAAGAATTTTCAGGGAAATTAAACAATTAAATGTGTTATTTTTCAGCTGCACATCAACATTTTGCTCTGTCAGAACTGTGGAAATCTGAAGGTGGTTACTGGAGCCCAAAAGTAGCTCAAGAGATCTGGCTTCAGGTCCTGACATTTCCTTTGAGACTTGAAATGTTTCCTCTCATGTAATTCACTTTTCTCCTCTTCACCTTTCCGCCACCGTTTACGACATCTCTTATATCAATATTTCCTTTCCCCACACTGAAGCTGTGTAAAACTGGAAAACATTTACACCTCCTTTCCTTTCTTTCCATTCTCCCATCCCAGCAGAGCCCTAAGGCCCCCTTCTCTGACCTGCCTGACGATGAGAAGATCTTTAACGGAGGCGATGGCGTGTGGCAGAGCCAGGGCCAGGACCAAGCCTTGCTCTCGGAAATCACGGAGGAGGATTTGGAAGCCATCCGCCAGCGGGAAGAGGCCATCCAGCAGATTGAGGTCAGTAGCCTCCTCCTACCACCAGGTTTTGTGAGCTGGAAGTGCAGAATCCTTGCGTTGTGCCTTGCTCAACGTGAAGGGAATCCTGATTTGCGTCGCTGCCAGTACGGCGTCGCTAAAAGCGGGGGAGATTATCAAGAATTTCTAAACATGGGAATCAGTGATAGAAGGAAAAGCTGGAAGTCTCTGTGATTTGTAATGGAAATGCCAGGAGTTAATTAATGTTCATGGGCTGATGGTTGGGTTCTTCCCAGTGAGTCTTCCACAGCAGAGTCTGTGGTGAGATGCTTTAATTGAGCTGGGTTCTGCAGCAAAACAACTTCAACAACTTCAACAACTGGAATTTGTCACAGGCAAAAAACACTCAGCTGTACCATTAGAGAGAATAATAGCTAGACAAAAGGAAATAACTTGTTAACCTTTTCAAATTATTCAGTATTTTGCGTTATCAAAGTATTTGGACATTCTTGACGTAGTTAAAGGAGGATATACTATTTTTATTCCTGTTTTTTTTTTTTTTTTGAAAGAGCTGTAAAAATATGCAATAAAAGGAACAAAAAGAGGCCTGAATAAGTTAAACATCCCACATTTTTCTTTTTATACTTCCCTTTTTACGCTTTTGGGAAGCTCTTGTTAGTTAAATTTAAGCAATAAATGGGTAAAACAAGATTATGGGTTAAACCTTCCTAATTTGTATGCTTTTACAGACCTAAACTCAAGATGAACCGAAAAAAGAGGGCTTCAGAATAATCAGAACATTTAATTAAGGGCTATACTTTGTCCTTTAATTGGATTGGGCTAATTTTATCTGGATAGATTTTGGGTTGCAGTACAGCTGGAATTGTGATTGAGTTAACAGTGCAAAAAGGGGACAAAAGTTCCTGGGAGGGGCTGGTGCTTTGAGGTTGGGACCTCTGTTTGCCAACAGTGATGGCCACAATATGACTCAGCTCTGCAAGTCAGAAATGTTGACAGTTTTACAGGAGCAGGTGGAGGTCAGTGTTTGTCTAATTTCTGTTGTGGTTCACTGAGCAGAGATGAATGAACTTTGTGGACTTGTGTCCATTACTAGGGGTGAAACTGTCAAAGAGTATTGTCAACACTGAGTATCTTTGGCTGGGAATTGTCATTTTGCACTTCGAGGGATCTCTGTGCATCCAGCAGGACAAAATGTATGGAACTTTGTTGCAAAGAAAATTCACGTTTTGAGGTGTTCCTGCACTTTGATGTTCAGGAGGGATGGTAGCAAATGTATTTCTGAAATTATCTTGTGAGCAACACCACCAGCTCACTGGAGATATGTGAGAACAGTCTGAGTAGAATCTTGTGCTGTGTTGTCTGGGATGACCCTGCTTGAGCAGGGATGTTGGACCAGATGACCCCACTGTGGTGCCTCAACCATTCTGTGGTTCTGTGATTTTGTGATCCCTTTTGTTTGAAATACAGTCTGAGCCTTTTTTAGTTTGTCTTTACATTGTCCCTGTCCTCCCCAGGAAAAA
This sequence comes from Urocynchramus pylzowi, assembly GCA_013397555.1. Classification (NCBI taxonomy): domain Eukaryota; kingdom Metazoa; phylum Chordata; class Aves; order Passeriformes; family Fringillidae; genus Urocynchramus; species Urocynchramus pylzowi. The sequence continues at coordinate 114,136 of VZRH01003762.1, read as the reverse complement.
GCCCCACATTTAGTATTTGCCCATTAGGCAATGGGGACTGACAACCCCCAAGGCTGCCTCAAGCCCACCAGCTTTGTAAAGTCAAGAAGTGCAGTTGTGCCTCCTTGGAGAGATCTTTATTTATTTTGCTGGTTAAATCCCATTTCTGTACCACAATCTGATGTCTCTGCACCAGGTTGCACCAGACCACATGGCCATAGTGGGGTAGTTGAGGGGGGTGAAGTGAACCCAATCACAGTCCTAAATAACATTTTTTAAAAAAAAAAAATCTATGTTCATGTATTGTGCAGGGTTTGTATCTGTTGATTTGATCCTGGATACCTTTCTGCCTAATAAGAATTTACCTCAGAATAGCTTAGTTTATGCAATTAATGATTCAGTCAGCTTAAGCAGTTAATGATGTTTGAGCTTTTGCTTCCTGAGAATTGCCCATTTTTTCCCCATCTCCTCTATCCATTTTGCTTTGCTCTCAAAGATCCCTGTTCATCCTCTAATGAGGGCTGATTCCACAAACATTATTTCAAATGTAGTTTAAACATTTCTCTCAGGGAGAAAATATTTAGGACCAATGGTATTTTGTTTAACATCTCTTTTGAAAGAAATATAATGAAAATGAGTTTTTTTGGGCAGCATTGTTCCTTTCCCCAGCTGTATTTGAATAAGCAGATGGTGCTTTTAAATAATTTTCACTGTGTTTTGTTTTTCTGTTTGTTGACCCACATGAGCATATTTCTTGTGAAAGGACTCATCTTGCACATTAAAACTTCCCTGTTTTCAGCAGAAATTGTGGGTACACAGAGGATTCCTTGAGCTCACAGTCACCACAACAACTTTTTTCCAGTATATTTTCACAACCAGTGAGTAGCCAAGAAGGTTAAAATGACACATTATGCCTAACTGTCAAACATAACTAATAAACCAAATTTATTATAGCATTTGTTGTCCTTTGTTCTTTGGGGACCATAATGAAGAACAGAGCTGTGCAGAACTTGTTTTGTGCAAGTAGATTGGTCTCACTGGGATTTCCATGTTGATGCATACCCAGCACCAGAAACATGCAGATTTTCAGCAACACAGGAGACATTGAAAGAACATCACATTTTCTGATTACACACAGCTTTAGAGAAGCTCATGGTGCTGGTACCAGTCATGGCACTTTTTTTGAGACACTGAATTTGCCCTTTTTACAAGAAAAACCTTCTTCATTGCTGAAGAAATAAGGAAATAAATTCTCTTCTCATTTTGTGTCCTGAAAGACAGATATAAAATTGTGCCTATAATAGACATTTTCTTAATCTTCCAATGACTTCTTCCCACTTGTGTGTTTTCCATGTCTCCAAAATCTCTTCATAGGTTTGGCTTAATGGGACATTGTTCTCTGTCAGGAACATCCCTTGAGGCACTTTGCAGTTCACAGTTTCCACCTAGACAGATAACAGCCAAGTCAAAAGTTCACCTGGCTGTTCATTTTATTTAAATGTGCTCCTTTTGCTATTGCTTGCAGATTAAAACCAGAGACGTCTGCAAGGGAGATGTCTCACCAAAACCTTACATTTTGGATAAAGATCTTTATTGCTTGGAAATGTCAAAATCTGGTAGGACACAGCAGCCTTGACACAAGTGTTATTTCTTAAAATATTGCTTTGAACTGTTATATAAAACCTATTTTAACTTGAACTGTATTGGCAGTGAATAATAGATGCCATAACAGCTTTATATATAGCACTGTAAAATGTGCCATCAGAAATACATGAGCTGAACTGTAATGTGCATTGTCGGGGCTCATTGCTGGCACAAGCTCTGTCATAGCAAATATATATATAATATATATAATTTACCATCCCATGCCTTTCATTTGCACCTGTGGTCATCTGAAAAATGGGAGGAGATAAAAGTTTGAGAAGAAATGGATAAGCACTGAATGGGAAACTTCACAGAAGTTCATCTGGTGACTGGAAAGACCTATAAAAAAAAAGATTCTAAATGTTGTATTAATACAGAAAGCCTCCCGTGATCCTCCCCATGCAGACAGCTTCCCCAGGGGTTATGAGAAAGGAAAATGAGGAAAACCTACCCCAAGGTGGTCCACCAACCCTTTTTTCTCTCTCACAGCAGTTTCCCATCCTCATGCTCTTCTTCCACAGAGTGGGCATTCTCCTGCCTTGGAGAGTGGGAGGTGTCCCTTCCCATGGCACAGGGGTTGGAACAGGATGATCTTTAAGGTCCTTTCCAACCCAAACCATTCTGTGATTCTGTGATAGCCTGAGGAAAGCAAAACACATCCCAGGAACTGCATTTCAGGTGATGCATCCCTTGGCAAAAGAGAAGGAGAGATGGATAGGTTGTGGCAACAGGTGTGAGGAAAATGCTCTTATTTTTAGGAGAGGTTGTTCCCTCTGGGTCGTTGTTGAGAAATGTTGATGTTTATTCCCTATCTGTTTTGAAGAGAAGTGATAGATGCCAGCCTCCACGCCTGTCACTCAAGCCTTTGTAGGCAGACAGAAAATGAAGCACAATAAAAATAAAACAAAAGAAAGCCCCACAGAGTCTGGCAGAGCGTGTTTGTTAGTTCAAACATGTTCCTTGTTCCCTCATTACTCCGTATCATTTCTTGCTGAGGGCTGTTTTCGGTAAAATCTCTCACTGATGGTTGCAGTTTAGAGGGTTTAGTGCAGGCTATTTTATACCTTTCATCAGCTTCAATAGTCCAGGGCTTTGACTTACGAGGGCTCTGCCTGTCTCTTCACAGAGGCTTTTTGACTCAGAGTAATGTATAAACAGCACAAGACCATGACAAGCACCATCCCTGAACGATCTGGCGCCGTGTGGGTGTCAAGCTCTCCTCGTGACAGAATTGGGGACCCTAATTATCCTGAGCTGCAGAGCTGCCTGCCAGGTAGACATGGCCATCCCTGGGACTGGTATTGAGTTGTTCCCTAAAGAACCAGCTCCAGTATGCTGCCCAGTCTAATTTAAAATGACCCGAGCTGCAAGACTGCTACCATTTATTTCGGGAGACTATTTCATGGTCCAGCAGGCTTTGGTGTTGATGAAATGCTTCCCTCTGTTCTTGCTAAAGATCCCTTTCTCATTCTCGGCTTTTTACACCTAGTGAAACTCTGCTGGACCCTGCAAATAATTCTTCTTCCCCTTTGGCTTTTAAACTCTTCAAATGCTAGCAGTTATCCTCCTTTTCACAAGTTGGTCTCCCTGGCTTTTCAGTCACTTCAGCGCTCTCTTCTCAATTATTTCCCATTTGTTAGTTCTTTGCTCCTGCAGCAGCAGACTGTATATAGGATTTTGGTGTTGTACCAGAGCTGAACAGAAGAAACGTGTAAAAAAGCCCCTTGGATCAAATTCAGAGATTACAAGTCCTGATGGAAAATTTCTAGATAATTTCTGCACTAGGAAATTAAACTCACCAAAGACACTAGAACCTGCTCATTACACTTTTTAATTGTTAAGCATATCCTGACACACTTTTGACCCAGATTAACCAGTGTTTACCCAGTTATTGACACAGTTTGAGAGGTAATGTTTTCTAGAGGCAGTTTTGGTGCAGCCACACTATTCAGAGGGTAAGGGGATTCAAGGATGTGTATGCAATGAAGTGCAGTTTCAGTGCCTGAGAACAGGCATTTCCCATGTCCTTGCACAGCTGCAGCCCTATTGATTTATGAGTTGATCACAAAAATTTCCTCCAGTCCTCACTGACATTTAGGGAAGAGGAAGAGCAAGGTGAATTAAGGGTGAATTTTGTGAGAAACTGTGCAAGCCTGAGGGCAAAACGAGGTGTAGTGAAAATAGCAGCTGGCCTCTTTGAAAATGTGGAGAAGCCTTAGCAAGTCTGGAGAACAAAGAGCAGCCTATCCCAGTGGAATCCTGCAGTGGCCATTTCCATTGAATATTGATTTGACTGTGCCTCCCTCTCTGTGCCCCTGTGGTCTCCAACATTCCTGTATTGCTATAAGAGACTTCCCTTCATGTCAAAACCATTCAATCTGTACATCTTTAGTGTGTTGCTCTCAAACTGCCCCTGTCATGCTAGGCACATCTGAAAAGTTTCATTCCTTTTAGATTCAGGGGTTCTATGAGGCTCACAGACTATCCTGAGCTGGAAGGGACCCACAAGGATCACATAGTCCAGCTTCTGGCCCTGCACAGGACACCCCAAGAATGTCCCTGAGAGCTTTTCCCAAAAAAAAAGTTCTTTTCTTTGAGCTCTGTCAGGCTGGTGCTGTGACCACTGCCCTGGGGAGCTGTTCCAGTGCCCAACCACCCTCTAGGGGGGAACCTTTCCCTAATATCCAACCTAAACCTCCCCTGACACAGCTCCAGACTGCTCCCTCAGGTTCTACCTCTAAAACAGCAAACACATCACATGCTGTATTTCCTTCTATTTCCATTTTCCCACTCTTTATTAAGTGCTACTGTTATAAATATATCGATGCACATCCATCTATTCTGTAATCCCAGTACATCCAAGAGAGGCAAGAGATGAAATACCACTGGGTAGCACAGTGTGAAGATTCTCTCATCATCTCCTTTCTGCTCACACATCACTTTTGCTATGACTGCATGCAAAAGTTCCAAACTTTTTCTTCTTGCCTAGCTGAAACTGTATTTCTTCCTCTCCTCACGGAAATGATTAGAGCTTGTATATTTTTGCAATCAGTGTTTCATCAGGGATACGTGTGCAGCCTTGGATATCCCTTTGCAAGACAGCAAGGTTTCAGGAATATATCACAAATCTTTTTTAGCCCCAGGCAATTTCTCATGTCTCAGGTGTAACCTTATGACTAAACTGTGTGTAGTGAAGTGTTTTTAACTAAATTGGAGAGGTTTCCACTGTGTGCTAGAGATAATTTTCCTTTTCTCACTTACATTCCCAGTGCCTTATCCAAAGCCTGTTAGTGTCAGGGAGTCTTGCCCTAAACCCTTTCCTTCATGCACTCTTCCTTCAGTGAGCTTGCATGAAGAAGGCAGTAATGAAAACCTGGATTCAGCAAATCCCTTATGTGTGTCTTAACAGCTTTGCTGAATAGGGATGGACTTTAGAACCTACTAAAAGTGAAGTATTTCCTCTGCAGAAGGAGAAAATAGTGCTGAGACACACATAATTTGCTAACAGTCTGAATTTTAGGAAGACACATCTGCATATTTATATCCACAGGAACTGAGCTGAGTTAAAATCTCATGTATGACCTGTCAATGTGCATTGATAAGGCAGAGAGCTGGAAAGAGAGAGATCTCCAGGGCTGGTGGTGAAGTTTTGTTTTTCTTCTGCAAATCCTCCTTAAGTGTTAACATTTATTTGGTGAAAAGAATGTGTCCATTTACTGCACTTTTGCCTAAATTTTTGCCACCAGATGATGACTGTCTCAACAAAGGCAATATCTTGCCCCTATTTCTGTTTGTACAGACAGTACAAACATCAAATGCCCCATCCACACAGCAATTTTTGTGGCTGTGATTTGCTGCCTCAAAGGGGAATTACCCTCTCACCTATCAGGTTAGAGTGGTTCACTCTCTATTTCTCTGATGCTAATTAATAACAATCGACATCGATAGCCCATCAACCAGCTGAGATCCTCTAGCAGTGCTCAAAAGAGCTGTCCCAGCAGGTTTGGCTTCTTACCCTCCTGACTTGAATGCTGTGCTTTCCTTTCTAATTTTTTTGGGCAGAGAAATCAGGATTTTCCCCAGTCAGGATGGGGGGAATAACAGCAGGTGAGTCTCAAGTCATGGAAATATAAAAGTTCCTGTTGGCAAAGCCCTGAAGCATCTCAAGAACCCACTGGAGAATGAGTCAGCCCTCCCTCATTAGAGCTCAGCAGAGAGGGAAGTGAACCAAGGATATTGAAAAGACCCCACAGAGGTAACAAGGGAAGAGATGACTGAGAAGGACAATGAAATCCACATTTCACAGCAAGACCAGTTCCCATTCCCTCCTATTTACCACAAGGTGCCTGGTCCTTTATAAATTATCCTTGACAGGAATATTCTCCCACATCCTCACAGAAATTAGACTGAAAATCACATTCTTAACATTGTTAACAATGAATGTCAAATTTTAGAGGCTGATGACAAAGACAGTATTAGTTTATGCCCTCTGCACTATGCAGGCTCATTTAATTCAGGTGTTCTTTAATATTCTTTAATTGCTCCTTTATGAAAGAGGATGTTACAGAACTGTCTATCCCCACCACCCTGTTCACCATTTATCTACCCAGAGTGTCTCCTCTGGTTGTCATTTCCTTCTCTGCACTGAAGTCACCTCTTCCCATCTGTATTGAGGCTCTCAGACGACTCACTTGAGGCAGAAAGACTATTAAGACTCACCTAGGAGCCATGGAGAATTGCAAATCTTAGTGTTATAATATATTTCCTTCAGTGCAAATTTTTAGCTAGACCCCTGAGCAACCTGGTCTGACCTCAGAGTTGGTCCTGCTGTGAGTGAGAGGCTGGACTTGAGCTCTCCTGTGGCCTTTTCAAACCTGAATTATCCTGTGATCTCATGATCCCATTATCTCTCCACCTCCTTTGACTGCACCACTGAGGGCTACCAAAAGTTCATGTGTTAATCTTGCTTCAGTCTAAAGACAAAACATCTCTATTTCCCTGCCTGTGTGAGCTCCTGAGTCAGCCTCCTTCTCCTTCTTCTTCCATCCATTGTCACCACAGGCAGGAGTTCATGCTTTGCTCCTCTGTTCATACCACATTTGCCATTTATTTGGGGAAATAATTGGATATTTTACTCATCAAAAATTGTCCCTGGAAGAGAAGTCCTCTGAGGTGACCCTGTGCCCAGTGGGTCTGTGTGCCATCAGAGGGTTTGCCCAGAGAAGCTGTGGATGCCCCATCCCTGGAAGTGCTTAAGGCCAGGTTGGATGGGAATTGGAGCAACCTGGGATAGTGGAAGGTGTCCCTGCCCATGGCAGGGGGGTGGAACAAGATGATCTTTAAGGTCCCTTCCAACCCAAACCATTCTGTGATTTTGATGCAGAGATACAACCAGAGTTACATTTCAGAAGAATTCAGATTTCTCTTGTCCAGTAATAACTGGAATGCAGATGTGGTTTGCTCATGTTGGCATCAAAATCTACATTTTTTGAAAATTACATTTTTTGAAAATGTGGAGTCTTATTGATATAAAGAAAAAAGTTGAAATATCTTCTAAGGTATTGCTAAGGTATTAAGGCTAAGGTATTGCTATTGAAGGATGTGTGGTAGAAGGATTTTAGATCAAAGATCAACACATGTCCAGGCAGTTTTTTGTAATTTTACTCTTAACATCATCTACTAAACTGTCAGGACTAAAAGGGTTCTTCTGGATCACTCAGTGTTCCTGTGAATGTCTAAGACTTCCTTCTTTCCGGGTTTAAAACTGTTCCATGGATTTAAACTGAAAGAGAGCAGGTTTAGATCAGATATTAGGAAAAATCCCTTCCCTGTGAGGGTGGTGAGGCCCTGGCACAGGGTGCCCAGAGAAGCTGTGGCTGTTCCATCCCTGGAAGTGTCCAAGGCCAGCTTGGATGGGGCTTGGAGCAACCTGGGATAGTGGGAGGTGTCCCTGCCCATGGCAGGGGGTTGAAGCAAGATGAACTTTAAGGTTTTTTTACAACCAAAACTATTCCATGATTCTCTGCTGTACCTACAGCAATAAACATCTGTCTATTTTTAACTCTGCATTTTGAGCTGGTGATTTTTGGAACAAATGTTCTTAAGTTTCATCTTTCCTTGCCAGTTCTCCCACGAGGGATAAAAGCTGCCACAGATTTCTCATCGTGCACCTATTCCCACTTCACAGCTGGAGAAACTGAGACATTATGGATTGTTTCTCTGCCAGTGGAGCTCTATAGAAATGTAAATGCCTTGCTTAAGACCTGGGAAAGAGTCAGGATCAGTGCCAGGATTAAAATGCTGCTTGTTCTGTACTTCTGTACCCAACTCTCTTCAGACTGTGCTGGGATGAGAGATCCAAATACAAGATCTGGCATATTTAGCTTCTAATTTTTCTCTCTGTTTGAATTGTGAGGCAGAAGGAGCATGCTCCTGTTCAGAAAACACACTGTCATCCACTCAGCTTGGATGAAGCTCAAGGAAAACACTGATCCTCGTTTGTAACTGAAGGCAGATCTTCCCTGCAGGGGGGGCTTGCTGGGATATGAAGTTTCACCCATGATATCGTGACTTTATCAGGAGATGCTGAACAGCAGCTTCTCTGAAAGCAGAGATTTCTCTGTCAGAGACAGACAGCCTCTGAAAAACCTTCAGATGTGAAGATGAGGCTGCAGGAGTGAGGGCAGGGGGGAAAGTTCTGCTCTGTGCTTGTACACATAAAACACACCTGAGGGAAAGCCTACAGGTGAATGTCAGTTGTGTCAGACAACGTGGTGTTGAGAGGTTAAAAGATGAGTTTCTGGGTGTTGTGGGTCTGAGACAGGTGTGCACAAGGGATTCAGTGCTTAGAGCTGAGTGCTGGAGACTTCCATTAGCGTGTGCTGATTTTCTGAACTGTGCTTTGCTGCTGGCTGCAAAAGGAATCTTTGCTCATTTTGCCCCTCATGGTTCTTGGCAGACCCTTTTTCTCTCCTGGAAGTGGTGAGAACCCAGATATCTGCTGGTGTTGAGGAGGATCAACTTTAAATCTCATACAGCACTGAGAGCTCTTACAGGCTCTTTGAAAAGGCAGCTAGCTCCTCATGTAGGAAAAAACTCACTTCATCTGCAAGACCAGTGGTTGAAGGTAGCAGCTACTCTCTCTCTGCCTAACCAACTTTAGGAATTGGCCACAAATCCAGTGAGTTTGGGGAATTATAGTATCAAAGAATTACTTAGGTTGGAAAAGACCTTTCAGATCATCAATCAAACTGTTGATCTGACTGCCAAGCTCACCACTGCACCATGTCCCCAAGAGCCACACCTAAACATCTTTTAAATGCCCCAAGGATGATGGCTCCACCACTGTCCTGGGCAGCTGTGCCAGGACCTGACAACCCTTTTGGGAATTATTTTTTTTTTCTAATACCCAGCCTAAACCTTCCCTGGTGCAACTTGAGGCCATTTCCTCTTGTCTGTTGCTTGTTGCTCGGGAGAAGAGACCAAACCCCACCTCACTGCAACCTCCTGGGAGGACAGAGGACAACACTGCTTGTGCTCCTGATCCCTTAATCAATCATCCCAAGCCCTTCAAGTCTCTTGATTGTCCTTTTTATTGCAACTTCATTGCTACCTAGCAGAAAAAAAATCAATAATGGACAACAAGGGTCGTAGCAGGATCTGAAGTTTCCACATCTTTAGCCCAGAGCCCAGGGAGGCAGTGGACTGCCCTAAGAAGTGGGTCTGGTCTGCACATTGGGCTTTATTTTCCCTTCAGAATGGAGCCTTTTCAGCTGCTCTGTCATCTGTACCAAGCAGGTGAACCAAAGTGCCTTCATAAAACTTCAATTTAACAGGGATTGAATTAATTTGGTGGCTCAGTCTCAGACAAGAAAGCACCTGTCCACAATCACTGCAGCTGAAGGGGGTGGCACAAAGCAGCCCACGTGCTCTCCCCACTGCCCAAAACAGCCACAGCTACTCCTGGAGAGTCTCCCTCATGTGGTTTCCAGGGATTTGTGTCTTTCTCAATAAAAATCAGGTGAGAGCAGAAGTGGCTCTTTATTTTTGGTATTTTTAGTGTGGGGTGGGGGCTGTGGGGAGTGGGAGACCAGTGAAGAGGCAAAGTGAAGGATGTATTGATCAGCAATGATTCAGCAGAATTTTATATTCAGTCCTGTTTTGACATCCTCTATAAAAATCCTGCAAATTGCTGCAAACTTCAGTCCTTCAGCCTGATCTGATTCCTGGGTGCTGTGAGCAGCCTGGACCCAAAGTCACTCTGTAAGCATCAGCCCCTGTATTTGGCCTGATCCTTTAAAATAGTCCTTAAAAATGAAATTTCTGGAGCATTTCAGTTGTCACACAAGGTGTTTCTCCCCATCCTCTTTTTCTTTGCTAAATGCATCCAAAAAAATGTAAAATTTGGGATAGGAGGGGTGGGTGGAAGGAAATTAAGAACAAACCCCATGACTCCTCTGCCTCCCTGGTTTCAGCTCATACTTGTAAATATAAGTCTCAGCACTGGGATGCAAGGAATTTTGGGATTAGATGCTTCTATCCTGAGCGTATCTGGAGGAAATAAAAGGAAATCCTGCACCTTTGTATGTTGGTGCTGATTGCTTCAGAGGGAGTCACCTCCTACTGAAGTCTGACAGGGCTTAGTCGTGTTCCCTCAGTTGTTTCCCCCTGCTGTTCTTTCTAATTTATATCACTGAGAAGGGTTAGGGAAGGTGACTTCAGGTGTTGCCATTAGAAAGTCAAATTGCAAAAATAAAGCATTAAAAATAAATGCTGCAGCGGAATTGCTGAGCCAGGGAATAAAGAGCTTTAAATGCAAGCAGGGAACTGGCTGTGCATTTCTCCACCAGTCACCTGTCTCCCTATCTGAGGATTAAGGACTCTGTGTCTTTTAGTCCTGTGTCTTCCCATTCAGCTCCAGGTGCTGCTGAATGTCACAACTTTTTACAGCCCGCCTATTAAGATTTAGAGGAACTTCCTTTCTTTTATTTGGATGGCAGGAGGAAGATTATTGCTTGTTCTGAGTCACTTCATAGGAGAGACCCAAGGAGAGTCTCTCATAAAAGAGTAGATTTTAAATATAGGTGGTATTCCCTAAATAAACTTCAGGAATTTGGTGAGTGGGTAATTTATATATAAGGTGGATCCTCAGCTATGGGGAATTGTCATAGATCCACTGACTTCCATGCTGTCAAGAACTGGTGTCTCCTTTTGAATGACTTTCAAACTCCTCCAAAGAAAAGCATGAACAGCATTTCTGTCATGCACTGCTTTCCTCTCCCCTGGGTGTTTTTGCAGGAGCACAAGGTATTTTACAGCCACACTCAAACAGATCTTGCCACACTACATCATCTTTCAATGTTTTCCTGTCCTTGTCCCTCCCTCAAGGCATCATGTTATCCCCTAAATCTCAGGGTGCAGTGGTTCTTTCCTCTTTACCCTGGCCCTTTGCTGGGGGGTGGGAAGCAGTCAGATGGAATATTTTTAGGATTCCTTGCTGCTGTGTGTTCCCAGAGCTGAGAAGACCTCATGGGATCACCATCATTGCAGCAGGCAGAGGGCAGTCCAGAAGGATTTTAGGGCTGGAATCTTTGCAACACAGAGAAGGTCTGGAGCAGGCTGAGGGGCAAGATGAAAATCTCCAATATCACAGTAGCACCATCATCTCCTAACTGGGGACAGTGCCATATCAGGAGTTTTTACAGCTCTGATGTTCCTAGGGCACCAGTTCATCCCCACCAAACCCATGCAGTTGTTATAACATGGGGAACAGTCTAGGCTTCAAATCTAGCTCCATCTGAGCTCTCTTTTCTTCTTCTCCATCCCTCCACTCCCTCTGAACCTGGCATTGGTGGAGTTTGCAGCACTCTGTGTGGGAGCAGTGAGGTTTGGGTTGGAGACTATTACATAAATACCTCTTGCTGTTCATTTTCTCCCAATTCCTGTGGAGTTAGAGCACCTATTGTTGTGTGCCATCAAACAGGCTGCCACGACAGCTTGGCAGGAGCCATGAGGAACCAGCACTTTGTTTCCCAGGTGGGTTTTCTCCATTGGGTGGAGTGGGTGGCTGAGCAGATGGCTTTGTACTGAAGGCTCTCTGATGCTTGGAGACCTCCAAACAAGGTGAGGCAGGACCCTCTCCTCTGAGATCTGGGGTCAGGAGTGCCACTGAAGTGCCACCTGCCTTGGCTTTGTTGTTCCTGTCAGCCACCAAGGTGCTGGCACTGTGTTGCATTAGCACAGGGATGAATTAACCCTCTCCTCCTGAGTGAGGCTGGAGCTGGGAAATGCTGCCAGACTGCCAGCCCTGTGTTATTTGGTGCATTGTGTGTCCTCATACCTTGTTTGCTCTTCTGGAAGGCACCAATGCATCAAGGAGTGGTTTTCCTTAGGTTGCTCAAGCCTCTCTGTTGGACTTGTCTGCCAGATGTGGAGTCACAGGAGCTGCAGGAGTAATTTTCATTTCCCCCTCTCACAGTTGCATTCATCAGTGTTTAACAACATTGACAAGTCCTATTATTGAAAGTGCTTAGCTCCTTCTGATGTTTGCAACAGCCCTGTCCAGTCTGGATGAGCCTGACTGCAGAAATGTAGTCTGGTTCTGCCCTGTGATTGCCCTCAGGTGTTGTTTTCTTCATCTTTTGTGTACCAAGACCATGCAGTTCATTATTCCATCCATTCCAGACAATGTCCTCTCATGCCCTGCACACTGAGCATTGCTCTGGATGCAGCTTGGCATTAATATCCAGCTAACACATCCTACAAGGTCCAAGCTCAGCTGCCAAATTCAGTCTGGTTGGATTTGGGCACATCTTAGGGAATTTTGAGACCTGGTGATGTTTAGCCAGGTCCTCCCTAGGTTTTGGGGACACCCTGCTTCTCACCAGGCAGCCAGAGTCATCTCTGTGTTCCATTTTTCCTGGCAGGTTTTTCCATCCTCCAGTCTCAAGGCTTGCCTGGAGATTTTGGCTTTACCTGTAACCCCTGTGTCCCTGGATGACTGAGTCTGCTTCACCTAAGTAGCCTCAAGAGGAAATTGTTCAAGTGGCCCTGTGGTTGTTGATAGTTCTGTATCCAATTCTGCCCCAAGGGAGCTCACCAAAAGTTACAGTCTCCTGCACCTGAATAGAGCTTTCATGTTAATATGGAATTTGCAGGATTATCATGATGACAGATTGAGATGGTTTTGGTCTCCTTTTTTGGGATTTTTTTTCTAATTGCCTCTCCCCACTACTGATTCACCTTCCTGGATCACTTGTATATATATTTAACAATGTGGCATCCAGCAAACTGCCTAGAGGAAGCTGGCTGCTAACCTTTTGTCAGGATGAAAACTGACCTACTTTTAATTTTGGGTTGGTTTTTTATTTGGCTTTTATTACTTTCTTTTTTTTCTTTCTTCTTTCTCCTGACCTGCTTTTGCATTTGACATTGCTTTGTACTTCTCTCCATGGTAGTTACCTTCTGTAGTCACCTGAGGAGTGACAACATCACAGACCTCTACAATCTGAAAAAAAAAATTAAAGCAGCTGGTTTACACTTTCTTTTTCATTTCCACTGAGTTATCAACTTGTTTAAAGAATTGTGAGGGCTAAGTGAGCTGTGAATTTCCTTGCAAGGACCAGGCTATCACAGCCTTGCATGTGCTTTGTTGTTTTGTTCTGTTTTAGCCATTTTACCCCGACGTGTAAGGTTTTATTACTCTATTCATCATTCAAACAGCCAGGACTTTCTGTAAAGCTCAGTTGTTTGTAACTGGCAATCTGCAGCAGGGCTTGTTCCTAAACAGGGATTAGATGTTCCTGTTAGCAAGTCAGGGGGATTCTGCAGGTCATTAGGATTTTTTGCCACCCAGAGCAAGGTACTTTTCCCATAACTGGAGGTTTCCAGGGTGTAGATGTCTCTGCCTGACTTTAAGGTCTTAAAATAATCTATGAAAACACACTTTTAGAACACAGTTCATCCACTGTGATTTTAGACATCTGTTCTCTCATGAGCTGACCCGTGATCAGCTTCTTTCTCTAAATGTACTGTATAGAATCTCCTGTTGTTTATCTCAAAACCCCAAACATACATCCATAATCAGTGATTCCTGTAGGCTACTTCTTCACCAGACTGTTTGGACAAAATACTATTTTGTGGGTTTTTTTTTCTTTTTCTTTGAGTGGCAGTGATGCATCCCAGCTTCTGTCACCCCCATGTCTTAGAGCACTTCCTCCCTTTTTGTCTAAGCTGAGAAGACTTTTGCCACCTGATTTTTTTTAAAATTTCAACTCACATACATAGAGTCATAAAAATCAGAGAATAATAGAAAAGTTTGGGTTGGAAGGGAACTTAAAGATCATTTAATTACAACTTCCCTGCCCCCAAGAAGAATGCCACCCACTAGACCAGGTTTCTTAGAGCCCTCTCCAACCTGACCTTGAACAGTTCCAGGGATGAGGCACCCCTGGAAGTATTCAAGGAAATAACAAGTATTTGTTTTTCAGAGACCATTCTTGACCTACTTGTTTTGTGCTTCCTCTTCAAAGTATGGCAGAACCAGATGGTTTCTAGGGTGGCTTCTAACCCAAACCTTTCTATGATTCAGTTCTCTTGGTAATCACAGGCTGATGATCTCGTGAGTAAATCCATCAGTCTGGATAATGAAATCAGAGAAAAACAATGTCCTGGTTTTGATGTGTACTTTTAATTGAACAGATGAAACCCTTCCATTTAAGCATGCCAGGGTTATCTAAGTAATGTTCTGGCACATTGCCCTTTTTCACCAACGTGACTGTACATTCCAGCAACAATATGGGCAAAAAAAAATCTATTCCATTGGAACAAAATTCCAGTAATTGAATCTCATGTTAATTGCAGATCAGAAGAAGAAAATTGTTTTTATTGTTTCATAAAACTAAGTGAAAACGTGGCTAAGAGAATGGTTGGCCCATGTCAAGATGAAAATTTTTCCTTTGGTTTTACAGGATGATGCAAGACCCTCTTTGATATGACCTTGCAAACCAGTGACAGTATCTTGACCCAGGCCAACGTTTCTGGTGCTGGCAAAACTTTATTTTTGCTCCTGAGGGGAAGCTATACAAGAAGAGGCTGAGGCAAGTTGGCTTGTTCAGCCTGGAGGAGCCTGAGGGGAGATCTCATTGCATTTACAATTTCCTTGTGAGGGGAAGAGGAGGGGCAGGCACTGATCTGTTCTCTGGTGACAGTGGCAGGACCTGAGGAATGGCCTCAAAGTTGTGTCAGGGGAGGTTTGGACTGGATATCAGCAAAAGGTTCCTCCCCCAGGGAGTGGCTGGGCACTGGAACAGGCTCCTCTGAAGTTTTCTTGCTATGTAAAAGTCTCCTTGCTGGAACACTGAGCAAACTGGGAATTAACATTCAGCAAACTCAGACTGTGACCCTAAAAATTTTCCTTGGATAGACCCATGTGGGGGTCAGTCTCTTCTCCAAAGGAACAAATGAACAAGAGGAGATGGCCTCAAGCTGTGCCAGGGGAGGTTTAGGTCAGATATCAGGAAATAAAATCCTCCACAGAGGTGTTGTCAAGCACTGGAAGAGGGAAGAGGTTGTGTCACCATTCCTGGAGCTGTTAAAAAATGTGTTGATGTGGCTCTTGGGGACATGGGTTTAGTGGTGTACTTGGAAGTGCTGGGTTAATGGTTGGACTTGATGATCTTAAAGGTCTTTTTTATCCTAAATGATTCTATGGTTTTATGAAATACAAGTGTTGTGGCAAGAAGGGAGCTGTCTCAAGGAGGTCTAAAAAGCATTCCTTGAGTAAAATTTCTCTCCTCCTGTGCTTTGATCTGGATTGTAGCCTGTTCTGGTTTGATTTAGGTATTTCTGGATGGTAGGAGGATCACAGCAATCAAGAACATAAAGTACCTTCCCTGGGAGATGAACAGTCCAATTTCTGCATAGCAAGGGAGCAAGGAAATTTTATCCCAGGAGCATTAATGGAGAATTTGTCTGAAAAAAAGATGAAAAGTCCAACAGTCATGTGAAATGCAGCTGAACTCTCCTGAATTTTAACTTTTCCTTGCTAACACACTTCACATTATGGGATTATTATGGGATTATAATGTCTCTGTGTTAAAGGGGAGAGGAAATCCTCAGCGTTCGTTGCACTCATCTAACTCCCCTTTATTCTGGAAATAAAGGAGAAGATAGGGAAAGGGAGTAAGGGCAAAGAAAAGGAAAAGAAGAAAATTAAGATTGGAATGAAGCCTTGAAATTGGCAGCTGTCAGCAGCCCTCAGGACAAGTGATAAAATGCTGCATTAAAGTAGCTGCAGTGTGAAATGCCATTGACAGAATAACGAGGATGGGAAATCACTTTATAAATGTGCTTACCAGGATAAACAGATGTGACTGAGGGCAACTCCACTCTGTCACTAAACACTTGAAAGGGCAAAATTTATGGCAATCTATTTTCTGTTAAAAAAAAAAAAAAAAGAAGAGATACAAACTTAAACTCAGAGAGGCTTCAGACAGAGGTGAGGGTTCAGTGCACATGTAAAGGTGGGAATCAGGGCAGGAACACTCTCCAGTAATAAACCATTTTGAGAGCCCAATAAATCAAAATGTGGCAGGGTTTGATGATGCTGAGGGAGGGGGGGCTGGTTCCTGACATTTCACACTTTGCAAAGGCAGGAGCCACTCTGCAGGCATGGCTTGGGGTCTTTCATGGGCAAAATATGCAAAGGGATGTTAGTTCAGTTTTCTGCTGAGCTGGGGCTGGCTGGACATGATGGTGGCCCAAATTTAAAGGATCAAGGAGCCTTTGGACAAAGCTCTCAGGGGCATGGTGTGATTCTTGGGGGCTGTTCTGTGCAGGGCCAGGAGTTGGATTCATGATCCTGATGAGTCCCTTCCAACTCAGGATGTTCTATGATTCTATGTTTTTTTGGCTTTGGTTATGGTAACTGAAACTTTTTTTCCATTTCTGTTCTAAATTGCCTCCTCTTATTACCAACTAAAGAAATGCTGCAGTTGTGGTTGGTAAGGACTGGACAGAGAGGAAACCCATGAATTTATGCCAAAGAGTCCAAACAGTGAGAACTTATTGTCACCAGCCAAAAACCCCAAAATGGTTGTTTCCTCTTGCTTTTAGAAGTGTTTGAACTACTTCAGTGACATTTCAGCATTGTTCTTTAAGGCCTGATAAAAGTATTTTGATATTGCTGAGTATTAAAAAAAAATTCAAATATATATTAACTCAAGTTGCACCAGGGGAGATTCAGGTTGGATATTAGGAAAATATTCTCCAATGAAAGGATGATCAGACATTAGAACAAGCTTTCTAGAGAAGTAATGGAGTCACCATCCCTGGAAGTGTTCAAAAAATGATTAGATGTGGCATTTCATGATATGGTTTTGGGGACATGGTGGTGTTTGATCAAAGATTGAGCTTGATGGTCTTTGCTTTTTTCCAGCCTTAAAGATTCTGTGATTCTGTATCATACTCTATGACAAATCATAACGTGAGTTATGACAGGTGTAGTCTGAAGTCCTCCGTGCTGGAAAATTATTTATTTTTTGCCAACCTGAAATTCCTTGAATGGAAAAAGCAATGAATTACCTGCAGTGTTAACAGTAAGCAGCAGCCTTTTCAAGGTATGTTTATCCTGAAAGCAGCTCCCAAATTCCTCCAGTTCTCACCCCACCCACCTAGATCCATCCAGCTTTTCCAGTGCTTCATCCTTTGAGCCAGAGACACCAGTGTATGGCTGGGAATGAGCTGAGCCATCCCCCCTTCAAGTCTAGACTCTCACCTGCCTCATTTGCAAATTAAAACAAAATTAAAATAGTCCATTGAAAGCTAATCTGAACTCAGGGAGCACAAGCTGAGCGTGATTGAATATAAACGCTTAAAACTTTCTAATAAACTGGAGAGCTGAATCCAAATTCTCCTAAATTAGCATTTCCTTGGGGAGGGGGCAATGCAGGTGGGAAGGAAGGCAGGATAACTCACTTCTCTGCTAAGTGACTGGTGGGTTTATAAGTGCAGGAGTATCTGCTCTGTCACTGTAGATGTGCTTGATGGTTTCTAAATGCAGCCCCTGGGACAGGGGCTGGCTCTGGTTTGCTGTCACACACAGCTGATAGATGGCACACTGTTGTCAGGATTCCCTGCTGCAGATGCCGTTGTTCCTTGCTGCTGTCTGATTGTTATCTGCTGCTGTGTAATGGCAAAAAGTGTCTTTGTGGCTATTGATAAGTTGGTTAAAGCTTATTGAGCTTCACCTTTTGTTTTTGTGGACAAGGATGTTTAACAGAGCAGAGAGTTGCTGAATTTGTCTTAACTTGGAAAGGCTGAGGGAGAGGTGCATGATTTAATCAGTTTAGTGACTGGTGCTGATGGGGAGTTTGTGGCTGCATTCTGAAACAATCCCTCTCTCTCTCTCTGATTTCCAGGGTTTGTATTGATTGCATTGAATATTAGACAAGTGGAGTTAAGAGCAATCTTTAAACATCATCAAACCCTTTTCTCAGCTCTAAGACAGGATCAACAAACTGAATCATTAACTTCTTATACAGATGTCTCCTGTTGCAGTTTCAGTCCATGAATTTCTGTCATATGGAGGGGGAATGTGGAGAACAGGTTATTCCCTTCCCATTTGCAGCAGTTCCGCTTGTCAGAAAAGCATTATCACATCTGTGGTGTCCCCCCCCACCCCTCCAACCCCACACATCCTGCTTTTTCTACATTGAAAACCACACTAATTCCTATTTTTCCTATCAGGCTGTGTTTCTAACACTTTTGATCATTCCTATGGCTTCTCTCTGAGCTGTCTCCAGGTGGTCCCCCTGAGATTTGTTGCTCAAAATTGGACACAATATTTTATCTCACAAGTGCTAGCTTTGTCCCCAGCACCCCTCAGCACCTTTGCTTGTTTGTTTATTTCCTTCTTGAGGACTTCTGCCCAGGAAATTGCCTACTATTCTTTATGTCTAACTGTAGAACTTTGTATTTTCATTACTTGGCTTCATCCTTTTTCCTTACAGTGTTCCTCCATTTTAACAAGATCCTTTTGAATTCTAATCATATATTCTGGCAGGCTCAAAATATTTCTGAGATTCACTGCACCTTCTCATTTATGAACTGTCCTTTCTATACCATTCCTGAAAAACATTGGTTAGTCCTGGATCCAGGAAAACCACAAAAACTCGGGGTATGATGAAACCCCTTCCCTCAGCTGCTGCTCACTCTGGTTTTGATGCAGCTCAGGGCATGGGTGGTTTTCTGGGCTTCAAGTGCAAATGGCCAGCTCATGTCAATTTTTTATCCACCAGCTATTCCCACATCCTTCTCAGCAAGACTTCTCCCATTTCATCTCCCAGTCTGTTTGGATTCTGGGGATGGTCCCAGTCTGGGAGCAGAGCCTTGTGTTTGTCCTCGTTGCACTTTATCATGTTGAAATCCTTTCCGTGCATCCTTCCAGTCCATTACCAAAGAGAATTTACTGATGAAAAAATAGTTTTAAACTATGATTTCTGAGCCAGTTTTACAGTATTTTCATCCAGACTTTATTTGCTCTACTTGTGTATTTGTCATCTGCTGCTTTTCCCCCTCCTCAGGTGTTGCCCTGTCCTAGAAAGGTACCAGGTAACCTTTGACAAGTGCACACTTCTTGCTGCTCATTCTCCTGCTGTGTTTTATGCAACAACAAATCATACACTGGATTATTTCCCCCATCATCTGTACAACTGGGGCAGCACAGGGCTGGCATTAAATATCTGCCCTCTAATTCCCAGACTTTGGATTTTGCACTGCTCACTCTCTTTTCTCTCTTCTGATCCCCCATGAATTTTCTGTTTACAGCTGTAAGGTTGTCTCACAATTTCTCTAAAATTTCACCTTAGTATTTATGAGTCCCAGAAAATACCTAACCCTTAATCTGAGCTCCACAATCCCAGTGTTGGCTGCCCATTGACTCTGAAGTGAGCCAGGGCAAATTGCTGAGCAGTAAATGTAGAAGACATCAACATATAATTCAACAACTCTGCACTATAAATAATTCCTCCTTCCTCTAGAGATTAAAATGACCCAGACTTTGTTCTCTGGGAGCATCTCCCCCATCTGCCAGTGACACATAAGCAAAACTGTCAAAGTAAAATGGATGATTAATTGGTTGAATTATATATCCTTTGATCAGAGAGTGAGCTGCTTGTTGTTCAGACCCATCATTTTAATTACTGGATGGAATTGCAATCCACAATTTTGATCTGAGAACGAACACAAGATTTCTGGATGTGGGGTGGCAGACAGCAGCTGGTATTGTAGTGTTTCTGCAAACAGAAGAGCTGCAATGCCCACAGCATGAGCAACAAACAGGAGGAGCTGGAAGCCATTGTGCCACTGGAAAACTATGATTGGAAACAGGGTGGGATGGCTCACACAACCAGAGTGCTGCAGTGGAGCTCTGTCAACTCTTCAGAAGGGACAGCAAAGGGAGAGGCAGTGGAGCAACCCTTGGGTCAATAGGGCTGAGTGTTTATGGGTCAGGGTAATGGGAAGGCAGCAAAACAGAAATCCTGGTGGGAGGCTGTTACAGACCACCCAGCCAGGATGAAGAGATGGATGAATTGCTCCAGAAGTACCTGGGAGAAGCCTCGTGGTCACTGGCCTTTGTTGCCATAGAGGAATTCAATTTAACCAGGTGTCTGCTGGAAATACAGCAAAGAGGAAACAGTCCAGGATGTTGCTGGAGTGTGTAGAAGATAAATTCCTGACACAGCTGGTGAGTGAGCCAATTAAAGAAGCTGTGCCACTGGACCTGTTGGATACTTTTAACCAGAAATTGGAAATTTTCAACTGGATACTGAGCACAGACAATTGGAAAATAAAGTGAACTGTCACACAGCCTTTAGTGTCTGCCTTAGACATTGGCACCTTTTTATGTGATAAGAAGGTGTGTGAGAAATGAGAGCATTTTGGCCTGCTTTTTCTATTAGAAATTTGGAGGTGATCCAGGAGGAAATAAATGAGGAAGAAGTATTAAGTATAATTTATGAAGAGAGATTACAGGAATTTACCAATTGCAGGCTCAGAAAGTGCAGCAGTGATTAGTTGAGCCATGATGACTGTGTAGAAATACTTGATGTGTAATAGCATTGAAAAAAGGGTAGAATAATTTAAAATATTAAGGTTGAAGGTAGTAACAAATTACCAAGTAGTAACTAAGGACAGAGAGAAATAAATTAAACATTAAGAAAAAAATACTTGAATAATGAGATGAATCATTTTGGATATAATGGATATTTTTAAAATAGGCAGTCTCTCCTGTATGGAGTGGAGAATAAAACCATGTGAGGGTGTTTGGGAGAGTCAACTTGCAGGGGGTGATACCCATCAACCTTTATTTTCTGAGCCTTTTACCTGCAGTCATAATTAATTTGTCCTCAGATACCTTAACTCAGCATTTGTGCCTTTTAGGTAACCTGCATTTTTGACTAAAAACATATAAGAAAAGTGTCAACAGCAAAGTCTGCAGTCCACAGAGCCAAAATTTGGAAGAGCCTACAAAGACCATAGCATTTGGCTTTGAAATGCACAGGGAAATGCAGGGCAGAGAGGTTTTTATGTTTGTTTTTGTTTTTGTTTTTTTTTTTTTTTTAATTATATGGAACATGTATCTACTTTTTGCCCAGTTTGTATCACTGAGGAGAAGGTGAACCTTGAGTAGACCTTGGATATGGATTTACTCATGGAGCTGGTGCTCTGTGGAGCACTTGATAGCCTGAACAGCCAAACCCCTTTTTTTTTGGCTGTGCCTCTTCAGTCTCCTGAAAAACGAGGACAAGGTCTCTCCTCTTGAGAGACCCCACCTGGACCTCTGGGACCCCCAACACAAGAGAGATGTTGACCACTTCAAACAAATCCAGAGGAGGCCACTAAGCTGATCAAAGGGCTGGAGCCCCTCTGCTCTGGAGCCAGCTGGGAGAGCTGGGGGTGCTCAGCCTGGGGAAGAGAAGGATCCAGAGCGAGCTCAGAGCCCCTTCCAGTGCCTAAAGGGGTTCCAAGAGAGCTGGAGAGGGACTTGGGACAAGGGATGGAGTCACAGGACAAGGGGGAATGTCCTTGAGCTGAAGGAGGGTAGGTTTAGTTTACATTTTAGGAGGAAATTCTTCCTACAAGAGCAGTGAGGCCCTGCAAGAGGTCGTCCAGAGAAGCTGTGAATGCTTGGTCCATGGAGGTGCTCAGGGTCAGGCTGCACTGGGCTTTGGTTAGCCTGGTCTAGGTGCCCTGCCCATGGCAGGAGCTTGGAACCAGATGGTCTGTAAGGTCTCTTTCCATCCCAAACTCTTCTTTGATTTTATGATTCCAACCTTCAGTGACTTCTGTAGGAGGATGTGACTCCCTTTCTCTCTTGCACCAAACCCCATTTGTACTAAGGACTGAGTTGTGTCCAGACTCTGTACAGGGTACAGCAGCTTCAGCCATTTCTAAACAGAGGATTGGCAGCATAGCAGTGAGTTGTAAAAAGATGCTGTGTATTTCCCTTGTCCCTTTGTCTTTTTCCTTTCAGTTAGATATTCTTTTTTTAAATTGTCAAGAATAAATAGTGCACCTAAATGAATCACTCTGTCGATAGCTGCAGATCAGACTCTGCAATCAGTGTTTTATTTAAGTAAAATAATTGAGCAGCAATTGATAATACATGACAGCTTAAGATTGCTCTAATTGCTTGGCTTCCCAGAACACTCCTAAAAAGAAAATGAATTCCTCCATTGTATTTTTTTCTGGCTGCATGACCCTCATGGAAATAAATCCAGAGTGGAGAATTAATAGTGCTGCAAACAAAGTGTAGAAAGTCTTGAAGTTTTTGTCATAATCTTTGCACGGTTTCTATTTTTGAAGATAACATACCACCTGCAATAAACTGCCTTTCCTAGGGCTGGTATCAGTCAGGGTGATAGATTACAACTACTTCCCTCACTGCTGCTATTAGTTTAGACATTGCAGCCTGGGGCAGGAAGCAGGAGATGCTAAAGGAAAAGTCAGCATGGAACAAACTGAGTTTGGAGTTTGCTGACGGATCTCCATATCTTTGGTGACTTGGTACTCAGGAGACCTTCTTCTGAGCAGCTGCAAAAAAGTGGAGCTGTAACTATCAAATGCATTTTATTTTCTTATTTTAAAAAGACTAAGTGTCCCCAACAAGCATTTTTATTGCATATAAAAAAATAATAACCTTTTTTTTCATAGGTTGCTGTAAGAACTCGTATATCTCACTTTTTGCAGTTGAGACCAATGGCTCCTTAGAGCTGTTGGAGAGCAAAATAAATGTGCAATACAGACAAATAGTTCCTGTTGGACAGGTACCCACCACATGAAACACTCCGTGACAATTGCATCAAATCACTGTGGTTACTGCCCAGCTCTTGCAGAAAGAAAAGGGATCTGTTGCTCATAAAAGCCTTTTCTTGGACAAGGCTGTAGATTATAATTGGTGGGCAATTCTGCTCTGGTTTGCACGGCTGTTATGTTTACCTTTTGTATTGCATTTAATTTTTGCTTTTGGGGTGTCAGGCCAGGACATTCCACAAACCCTCAGCTACAATCTGTATTTGAAATACAAATGGATGTCCTCTATGGGAGAACCTTCATCTTCGCTGAGTATTTTTTATTCCTGGTCTACAAAGGCCACAATGTCAGGCATTTCATTATCTCTGTTCATTTTGGGTCCTTCATGTAATTACTTTTGTGCCATTTGATTAGCCTATATACATATGTGAATTAACTCAGAAAGAACTCCTTAATTCAACTCCAGGGAGCTGGGAAAGGTGAGAAGGCAGAAAATCTCACAAAAACCTTTCTAGCATATCAGAAAACAGAAGCACTATTTCTGATCCGTGAATCTCTTTCATATCCAGCCCAAGGGTTTGTTGGAAAAGCAAGGATATTAATCTTCCTTTAGTGGTAAAGTAGATAGAAACTTGGCTGTTGGAGAGCAAAAGTTTGGATTCATAGTGTGGGTGCAGAAACTTTCTTCTGCAACCATGAGAAAATAAATCATAGAATCATAGACTGGTTAGGGTTGGGACCTCAAAGATCTCCCAGTTCCAACCCCACTGCCATGGATCAGGTTACTCAGGGTTATTGCTTCCAAATATGCTTTGTGACATCCCAGAGTCTTGTTCCAGCTGTGCTAACAAGGTACAGGAACATCAGACATCCAGTAAAGAGAAATAAAATTGCAGCACATTCCCATTGGAGTGCAGAGCTCACTCTGGAGAGTAATGAAGTCACTTCCCTCTTCATTTCCTTAGTTCGTGCATCTCCCTTCCTCTTTCACTCTTTGTTGACTTTCATGAGTGTCTGGTGGAAAAGGAGAGTGGTGGGGATGAAGGAAGGGCAGGACACTGCAAAATATGTAAATTCACATGCTCTTCTCCATCGTGGGTGAAATTTGAAACATTCTCCATTTGCTCTGCACCTGGAATTTGTAGCATAATTCTTTTGTTTTCCACACACCTCTGTCCTTCTTCTCCACACTTGTGATGCCCCACCTGGAGCACTGATTCCAGCTCTGGAGTGTCCAAGGCCAGGTTGGATGGGGCTTGGAGCAGCCTGGTCCAGTGGAAGGTGTCCCTGCCCATGGCAGGGGTTGGAACTGGGTGATTTTAAGGTCTCTTCAAACCCAAATTATTCTGTGACTTTATGATTCTGATGTCATGATGACACAACTGTTGTATCTCAGTTTTCTGATGTGACCCATTCCTGCTCACATCACTCCTGCTCTCCCTGGTATCAAAACTTGAGGACAAAATGGAATCAACACAGCTCTTTTTTTTTTTTTTTTTTT